>QLPN01008065.1:0-15466 GCA_003314395.1 Albatrellus ellisii
ACTGTAGAGGACTGGAAGAGGATTGTTTGGTCAGATTAGACCAAAATCAACAGAATTGGGTCAGATGGAAAGCAGTGGGTTTGGAAGCAGGTTTGCCAGGGGCTGATTGATTGTGAGGTGCAGGGCACAGTGAATTTTGGGGGTGGAAACATCATGGTATGGGGCTGTATGGGTTGGGAGGGAGTTAGAAGACTTGCAGAGGTTGAGGGGAAGATGAATGCAGATAAGTATATGAGTATTTTGGAGGACAATCTACTGCACAGCCTGGAGGAACCAGGGTTTTCCAGCAAGGATGTCATTTTCAACAGGATAATGACCCCAAGCACACCTCCAAAAATGCCACCAAATGGTTTGAAGACAATGACATTAATGTTCTGGACTGGGCTCCACAGTCTCCAGACATAAACCCCATTGAACATCTGTGGCAACATATCAAATGACAGCTGGGGGAGTATTCAACAATGCCTGAAGGAGTTTGGGAGATTTGGGAGAGAGTGGCAGAGGTGTGGAATGAAATTCCACCAGAGGTGTGTCAGAACTTGATTGAAAGTATGCCTAGAAGACTTGAAGCAGTGCAGTAATTAAGGCCAAAGGAGGTCATACAAAGTATTAGAATTCTTAGTTTCTGGTTTTTTGACAGGTAGTTACAAAATTGACTCAATGATACCCTAGATTAAGCTGTTTATATCTCCATAGGTACTGATTCAAATCACATAATTGTTTTCAAAATATATAGCCCTGATGTTCTAGTATTAGGCATCAACTTACACTTTGGTCTTATTTGTTCTTGTTCCTGATTTAATCAGCAAACAACAAGAAATTGCAAAACATTGAATCAATTTTGGAAGTCACTGTATACTACAGCTGTGAACTTAGCTCCAACTCTACATAGTAAGGACATTATCTCTTTTCCCTTATAGTACTATAGTATTTACATACTAAGCTGTGAGTTTTACTTCAAGTACTACTAGTGTAAAAACCTGTTGCATTGCAACATTGAATTATAAAGCATCATCTGAGAAAGTATACATAGCTTATTGCAACAGAAAATAAAAGGAAATAATACTCAATCTATCTACAGACTGTCAGGATCATCAAGCCTATGGCGGACATCTGTAGTGTGAGACCACCGACTCCCAATGTATCCCTGCTCTCCTTTGGAGAGGCTTACCGGGAGCTGCCCTGGATCTAAACCCAAGGGATGAGGAGACTCAGACTATAGAAGAGGGGATTGAACCAGCTGTAACAAGCTGGGGTCTATTCGTCTAGCTACCTATCTACTTATAGTACTGGATCATGTGCACGGACCAGGTGCAGTACCTAAGGGCAGGTCAACAGTAACTAGATGCGCAGCAAGTGTGAGAGTACTGCTGACAGATGTGCAGCATCCATGAGAACAACCCTGAGAAGACCAAAACGACAGTAAGTAAGATATCTAACAAGATAAGATGTAAAAGATAAGATGAAGATCTTATCTTATCAGATGATCTAAAGAGAAACAATAAAGAAAATAAATAATAACAGTAGGGAATAAAGTCAGTGGTAGGAGTCTGACACAGACCAATTCCAATTGCCTCTCCAGCTATGGAGTAGAGACCTATCCTATTGCATTGCAATATGGAGTAATGGGACATTATCTGTGAAAGTATCCATAGGTTACTGCAACAGAAAATAAAAGGAAACAGTGCTATACCCATTTACAGGCCAAGGAGCATCCAGAGAATAAGAGGTATACATATGCTGTTCCAATAGAGAATAAAAGGAATCATTTCTCTATCCATTTGCAGACCAATCCCAGTTCACAAACCAACTCCATTTTCCAAACCAATACACCAATCCCAATCACCTCCCTTCCACCATAAACCCTGTGCCATCACCTATGAGGGGAGAAAATAAGTGAGTACAATACAACAGTACAATTTACCAATCCAGTACAGAAACCAATCTTGCATGAACACTGCACCCCCTGCCTTGCTGCTGCTGCTTCTACACCACATTAAATTAGAAAGTGTTATATAGTCTATTAGCAACAAAACTCACCAAGGCCCTGCCAAGATATTCTGCAAAACCTCAGGATACACCACATTCAAGGTTGATCCTCCCTGGGAACCCTCAGGAAAGAGGACCTTGATCCTGTCCCCAGATGTGCAGTGTGACAATGCAACATAGAGTTGACCATGGGCAAAAACTCCAGAGCACAAGTCCAATCCAACATGACTGACTGATTGACCTTGTGACTTGTTGATGGTCATGGCAAAGGCAAGGTGAACTGGGAATTGGCAGCATGATAGAGGAATGGGCAGTGACTCTTCAGAGGGCTCCAAGACCATCCTGGGGATGAACACAATCCTGCCTGCATGTTTACCACCCAAGATGCAACACCTGAGAACATGTGGTTTGACCTCCAGCAGCAATAGGCAAGTCCCATTGCAGAGTCCATGGGATGGGTCCATATTCCTGAGGAGCATGAGGGGACAGCCAAATTTGACATGAAGGTGGGCAAGGGGGATGCCAGAGACATTGAGGGAGTTGAGATATTCAATGGGGTAGTCTTCCTGGCCACTCCTGACTTTTCCAACACTGAACAGGCTGGTATCTTTTCCAGGAAACTGAGCAAGGATAGCAGAGTTGAGATCATCAACAGTGTCATTCATGGAGGAGAGTATGGTGTGCTCCAAGAAATAGTGGTCAGGCTTCCCCTCTGCATCTGCAATCCCAGGGTAGATGGAGTCAATGAGCATCTGGACAGTGTTCTCTGAGAGGGACATGCTGGTGGGGAGTTTGATGGATGGGTTTTGGCCTCCAGCACCAACTTGAAGCAACCACTGAGCAAAAGCAGCACTGCCTGGAGTATGGTCAAGATGCATGTTCTGCTTGAGGTGGAGGATGGTGATGCTCTTCCAGAGCTGGGAGCAACAGAGGGAGGCATTGACTATCTGCTGTCTGGAACCCTTGGGAATGACAAGCAGGATTTGGTGAAAGTCCCCACCAAAGAGCACAGTGATACCTCCAAATACAACCCCATCCTCCAGCAGGTCTTGCAAGGTGCAATCCAAAGCTTCCATGGCATAGTGATGCTGCATAGGTGCCTCATCCCAGATGATGATCCCAGTCTCCTTCAGCAGCCCATCATGGTCAGAGTTGCACTTCAGATTGCAGGTGGAGGTTTCATGGAGGGAGATGGGGATCTTGAAGTGAGAGTGGGCAGTGCAACCTCCATCTAGGAGAAGTGAAGCTATGCCTGGGGAGGCAGCACAGAGAGCAGCCTTGCCCTTGGAATGCATAGCAGCAGCAATGGTGTTGCACAGGTATGTCTTCCCACAACCTCCTGCACTGTGGAGGAAAAAGGTCTTGCCCTGGTTCCCATCAACAGAGGCCATGATGGTATCAAAGGCAGACTTCTGCTCCTCATTGAAGATAGAGTAGTGGTCTTCAACTTGCAGAGTGAGGTCATAGATGTCATGATCAAGCTCATCTTGCAGAAGGAGGTTGCCAAGAACTTGCCAGTGATGCTGGGGGAGTGGCATGGGAGGGAAGTCAAGGAGGTGCTTGCCTATCTTGCTGAGGATCTTGTCAAGGAGATAGAGGCCATAGTCATGGACTTGCTCCTCAGTAGGATCAGGGAGGTTGTGATGGGTGATGAGGGCATGGTGCAAATCATCACATAGTTTTGCTTTGTGATGATCCCACAGGATGGCAGGGTTAGATGGGATATTGTGGGAGAGGATGGAGGCAAAGAGAGAGCACAGTTGACCACCAGTCTGCATCTCCCCAGCCTCATGCAGGCACTGATCCCATTCACCATCATCTTCCAGGAGACCTCTAGCAAGACAGGCAGCCTTGTATGTTGCATGAACCACCCCATTGCAAGTGCACAAATCCTTCCAGTCTGTTGCCCCCTTGATGATGGTGAGAAGCATCCTGAGGTAGAAGTGCTCCCCAGCAGATGGATGAACAAAGTACATGTGACCAGTGGCAAAGCCCCTCTGTCTTGGCTTCCACTGATGCCCCTTGGACTTCCATACAAAGTGCTGAGGAAAGTCCTGATAGAAGTACTGGCAGGCACTGGCAGGATACTGCTGGTTGGCCTTGAACCACTCTGTCAGGTGGGTCTTAGCAGAAGGGCACTCCAGGACTTCTTCAGGGTCATCACTTGCTTGGAAGTAGACTTGCTGCTCATTCTCCACATGGACAGGATGGCAATAGACAGTGGGGAGCTCCTGGTGCATGGGGAACTCAAACATGTGCCAGCATGCTTCTGAAGGACAAATGACCAATGTAGCATGCATCAATGTAGTCCTGGACTTCATCCACATCCCCAACCTGCACAGTAGCCTGATCTGGACCCTTGTAGATGTACTTATGGATGTACTTGACTGCCTTGACTGAGGCACAGACCTCCAGATTGATATGGCAGGCATATTTTGCAAGCAGGTAGGGGTTGTAGGGGATGACATCACAGTTGGTGAACACATGGACTTTGTTTTGACTGAAATGCTTTGTGAAGGTGTGCCCATTGTCTGACCTGGCATAGACTGGATATCCATCCTCCCCAAAGCGAGTCTCAGAAAAGCCCTTGGGGTAGTGCTTGCTGCACAACCATTGCTGGTTGTTATCCTTCTTCATGCAAGGGGTTTTCACATGGTCAGGAGCACCACAGGGGCCATGAAGCATGTACTTGGTGACACTCATGGAGCTTTGGATGCAGGGCAGGATCAGGGAGCTGTGCTGAGACAATACTGTCCACATGATTGGCATTGTGGATCTTGTATGGGGCCTTCAGGAAGATGAGGAGATGCATGTGAGGGAGGCCACACTTCTGGAACTCTATGGTGTAGACACTGCCAGCCAGCTCTCCAAATAGCCCAGCTTTGATGTCATCCAGCAGGGCTTTCTTGTTTGGGTTGAAGACGCAAGCAACAATGTCAGGGTGATCTGCAGCAGTCTGGGATGTGCCATCATCATATTTGAGGAGGGCCTCCTGGATCTCAGGCCAGTTGGGGTTTGCAGTCATGGTGAGGAAGATGTCTGGTGTGCACCCATAACAACAAATGGCCATGAAGTCTTGGAAGAGCTGGAACATATGCCTTGTACTGCCCTGGTGGGTGGAGGGTAGGATAATGTGCTGACCCTGCTGTCCAAGATTGACTGGAGCACCATCCTGGTTGCCATGGACTGCATCCTGAAGCCCTTTGTAGAGATCTGCACATATGTCTTTTTGATGAGTTCTGATCCAGTACAGGTTTGTCTCCTCAATTGATGCCCAGGCATCCACCAAATACTGCTGGAAGAGCTTGCCACTGTGAAAGAGGATGTCTGCCTCATTGAGTCTGGTTAAGGCATGGTACCCATAGTAGGACTGCTGGGAGACAGTTTTGGAGTGCATCTGACCACTTGGACCTGGCTGTAATGGTATGTTGATGTGGAAGCCAGATTCACCTTTGGGGAAGAGGAGGACATAATGCAATGGGGAGTAACTGTGATGCAGATGGCTGATCCTCCTAAGGCTACCTCCATGCAGGCACACAATAATATCATGATGCAAGTCCACTTGTGCTCCCCCACTCCCAGGAATGATGGCAGCCATCTCCTTTGCAGTGGGAGCATTGTATCTGTGCAGATCTGTGTTGGGGTCCACAGTGATACAAACAGCCACATTGACCTGCTCTTCTGGAGCCTTGTCCTTGAGGATCTCATGAGCTTGCCTGTACATGTTGATGTATGGGTTGTTGGCATGCAGCATGGCATGGAGATCAGTCATGGTGGATGGGTCAAGGTTGGGGTTGTTGGCCAAGTGTGCATTCACAGCAAGGTCAGGATCAATGACATAGAGCTGGGCATAGCATGGTGCAACTCCAGGATGGCCCCCATTTTGTGATGAAGAGAGCCATGGAGTCTGAATGCATATGGCCCAGACCCAGCAAGGACAGCATCATTGACATTTGCAGCAACAGATGTGAATGCAAATGCAGCATTATATTGGCATATGTTTCTCCTGAACCTCTTTGCAAGTGGATCACTACCCTCCAACAGCCTAGAAAGAGTGGGTGGTGGCTGAGCAAAGGGAGGGAGCTGGATCTGGCCCTGCAGACAGCACATGCCAAAGTGGGGATGGATATTTGAGGATTTTACCAACTTTTCAGAGAGAAAGTGAAGAGCATGGCAGTAAGTGCATTGAATATCCATTTGACCAAGGCTATGGCAGTGTTCAGGCTCATGATATTTCTGACAGCCAAGGGGGATGGGGAATGGAAGGGGTGCAGGAGGCTGTGGCTGGTCCACTTCAGGATTGTTTTGCTGAGGCTGATGGTGCTGAGACATTTGGACATTGAAGTCCACATCCTGGGCATGCTCCTGAGATAGCTGCTGATGCTGGTCCTGGTCCTGTGCTGTTTGCTGTGCCTGTTCTCCAGTTTGCTCCTCCTAGAAAAATCAGCACAAATGAGCTCATGGTCAAATTCAAATATATATGTTGCAATTACTGACCTGTGGTGGCTGTTGTGGATTTTCTGCTGCAATTTCCTGTGCATTTTCTGTGACTTGTTGCTCCAAGACCTAATGCAAGGATTCAAAATCAAGGCGAGATTGTGATCAGAATTGATATATACTACAAATATGACCAACCTGTGCATGATGTGCTCCTTGCCCTTCCAGATTTCTTGCAGGATCCCTCATATTTGCAGATTGACCTTGATCCATTTGAGCCTGTGCTACATGGTGATTGACATGCCCAGCATGATGCTGTTGAAAGCCATGATGCAATTCCTGATCCCAATTTGTGTGCTGCTGCAGTTGCTGTGGTGGATTGACAGGTCCAGGAACCCCAGGATACCCTTGAACAGGGACAGGTGGATGGTGTGGAGATGGAAAGGGAAGAGGCATATGCTGATATCCATATGGGTATTGTGCTGGGTGATAGTGAGGGGGGACATAATATTGCAGAGCCTGTGGTTGCCATGCTGGAGGGGGTACAGGAGGATGATAGTATGGGTGGAGAGGTGCAGGATAATAAGGATATGCAGGGGCAAAGGGATTCTGGGGGACAGGAGCATGATTGACAGCAGCAGGATATGGAGGAGCAAGAGGGTTCTGTGGGAGAGGAACAGGATAAGGAGGATTCTGAGGGAGAGGGGCAGCCTGTTGTGGTTGTTGAAAGTTGGGTTGTGGAATATTCCCCACAGGTGGATCCCTTTGCTGTGCACAACATGATGATGATGATGATGTCATTTGCAGTTCATGCTGGATCCTATCTTGCTCATGCTGATTTTGGCAAGTGTGCTCAGGAGCATGGTGGTGACCTAAGAAAAGGGAGGGAAGGAGTCAGTCATAAAGAATTGAGAATTGAGAGGTGTAGATGATGACATACCTCTGATCTGCATCCTCATGCTGGATCTCAGGGCTTTGGTTGGCATCAGGTAGTTCTGGACTGAAAAGAGCATGATATGTTAGCACAAAAAAAGAAAGTAAAAAAAAGAAAAACATACCCAGGCAATTGAGCATGTTGCTGTGCATCTGGGGGTGGTGTTTCATATTGAAGAGACCCAGGGCTGTAAGAGAATATAGGTATTTAGAAAAGGATGAGGGATAGAAATGAATAAATAATATACCTTGAGGTATTATCCATTTAAAAGAAGAAAGGCAGCTGTGAAAAAAACCAAGAGCCAGAGCCAGAGCCAGAGATAGAGTTGCCAGATCCTCCACACACCCCAGATAGTCACAGTCAGAGGAAATCACTGCAAGGCAGTGTCAGATCACAATGCTTATGCCTTTATTATAAAAGGTGCAGCTCAGGTATCACCCCTTTTCTGTTAGACAGGTGGAAGTGAGGTTGAGAGCAAGCAGCTGAACACCACAGATTGAGAGAGGTCCAGCAATTGAATGAACAACTGCTTTTGGCAACAGCAAACTAAGGTCATGCTGGTAGACTTCACAAATCTATAGGCTTGGTCTCTCTGAAAGAACCACCCAAAGCAAGCTTTGGACAGAAAGGAAGTGAAATGTTTCTGTTGGATTTTATCTAGTTTTTATGCCACTGAGCAGTTCCTTTAGTCTTATTCTCCTACTACAACTCTTATCCACACATTATCTTTATATCTAACTCATCTTATCTGCTCTTATCTTATTTGGCTGTGCTCTTGGCTCATCTCTTACATCTTACTGGCCATGCTCTTCCTCTACTGCTTTATGCAGTGTCTTTGTCTTACTCTTTGGAGTGGAGCTATAACTCTATAGCTTCATCTCTATATCTTTTTCCCTTGTCATCCTTCTCTTTTCCCTAGTCTTGCATGATGTCTAGTGTACTCTTTTTCTGTCTGGCTCTGCTCTGGCCCTGCTCTGCTCACATCACCCCTCCACTCTCAATACATCTTGCCCTGCTTGCTCTCCTCATCACCACCTTCCCATGCCTATTCTCACAGTTTCTTCACAAAAGAGAGAGAAACAGTTTAATAAGATAAGCCAGACAGAGAGAGCTCAGAGTAGGCAGGTGGAAAGAGGGAAGAAGAGAGATCAATGGAGTTGCTTTGATGATGTGCCACATGTACTGTGCCACATCAATATATATGTGGGGCTCACATGCATGCTTCACCACACTGCTTCATGTGTGAACAGAACTCACTAAGGGTTTTGTAGATAGAGTATGTTGTATGATTGCAATTGTATATATAATTATCATAATGATAGAAGTAGATGTACAATAGGCACAACTTAAATGTAATTGACAGTTCTGATGACAGAACATATAGTCCCTCTATGTAAACTGAGTCTGTAGTACTTGTAGATTCTCATCTTTGAAGACAGTGGGGGAGCACCATTGCCATTCACTGTCACAAAAGTTTGTCCCCTACGAAAACCTCCTGGAAATGGCGCATTAGCTTTTGGGTCAGGCTTCAAGTTGGTATTCTGAACCAAATCTTGGCTCAGCCTGCGAACAGGTGTAAGGGGCATATTGGGAGCCATTGGTGGAGGGCTGAAGCTAACAGGTTTGTCAAGCACAACACCACTGTCTCATACAGCCTCCACAACACTCAATTGATTGCTGGGGTCCTTCTGCCATGGGCCTGCAGAAGTGTATTGCTGCTTTTTTCATCTCCTTTTTCCCATCATGTTGAACTCAAGTTGGCAGGCATCACAGATGCCACCAGCACTATACATGTTCTGCATATTTGTGAGATGCTTGATGTCGCAAGGGGTACAACTCCATTTGGATTGAATTTCACACTCACTGTAGATGCACAACTTCCACCCAAATCTGAGCAGCCATGTAGTGGCAATCCAGATCAGTGTGGTGTCACTGGGCTGGTATGGTTTGCACCTGCCTTGGGCAATGTGAGTGTCATTTCTTTTGTTGTCTGCATGCACTTGACAACACACTGCTGTTTAGCCCACCCTGCTTTATACCCATCCCGGGATAGTGATCATCTCAAGGGTGTCAGGCTTCGTTTATGGAGCATTTATTCCTTTCTTTATTCTTTTACTTTTCTTTTACTTTTCTTTTGATTAGATTAGATTAGATTAGATTAGATCTTCTTTCCTTTCAGTCTATCAGATCTCATCTAATCTTTATCTACTTACTGTCCTTTTAGTGCTTCTCTTCTGGATGCGCCCATGCTGCGCATGATGTCGTTACATACTGCGGGTATTGTCTTCATAGACCTGCCCTATAGTTACTGCGCTGGTCCGTGCGCTTATAGCTGTAGTATATAGGTTCTCTGTAGATAGCGAATATACTCCAGCTTGTTATGGCTGGCAAATCCTTTCTTTTGGAGTGATCCTTAAGTTAGTGTGCGCCGGTCTCCCTTATGGGATACGTAGGACTGCCATCTTACAAAGGGTCTATGGTTTCTGCAGATTTGCAACCCAGAAATAATGACTAACCATACTGTTAGCTTGCATATGTACATTAGGGTACAGAAGCTCACATCATGGTTGGAACTGGTAGGGTAAGCAAACATCTTTGATGATGGGTTGTGAGGGTCCCAACAGTAATGATTTGTCCTCCCATGGCAGTGGCACAGGGGGCAGGTAGAGGGCCACACATCGTTGACACAGTGGTGATGTGGGTATGTGAGTGGGCACAGGGACCCCTGCTTGAAATAGAATTCATACACATGTTAGAAGATGGTTGGGGTGTGGGTGAGGGTATGAGAGTGATTAAGGATGACAGGGGTGTTGAGAATATGCTTTGGAGACACCCACCAGTTGAACAGATATGCACCACCACTTTGTACACTGTGCACATGCATGCAGACTGCCTTGCATGCCTGGCACTTTGAATTTTACCATTCAGTTTTTTTACCATGGTGATGGGCTGTGTGGATCCATGCACATGTGGGTGTCAGTAAGGAGAAAGGAGCACAAGAAAAATGGATGCACCTAAACATTGTTCCTGGAGGCAGCACCTTGTACAGCATGTGCTCAGTCTGAGAAAGGTGCAATCTACACCACTGCTGACAGTTCTCACCAACACAACAGATGTACCTCTCTGATTCATTTCATCATGTCCTTCCATTTCACAACCTCTTCCTTCATCTGTTCATATGCCACTTCTCTGTCCAGTTGCTCTTGCATACACTGTGGAAGCAGTGCAGATAGTGTAGTGCTGCATCAAAGTGAGAGCTTTTGTAGATTTTTTGAGCAACAGTAGGTTAGATGTCTGCATGGCTAAAGGGGCAAGCAAGTCATCCAGCTGTAGCCTAGCAGAACCTCCAGTGGACCTTAACATCAAAGAAGACTGTGAACAATGGAACAACATACCAGAGATGTGCACAGCAAACTCATTTTCAGCACCTGCTTCAGTGTGCTCTAAGATAATTCATGGTTTCTGGCAGGGAACACCTTCAGCAAGACTGGTATCATCTGCCATTCACTTTCTGCCCATGTCCAGAGCAGAAACGAACTGGTAGTAGGGGATTGCACACTGTTAACAGAGTGGCACTATGGGCATTCAGGTGGGCACAGAGGAAGGGATGTACCAACTCCCCACATCCTCTTGAGTGGACACAGGTGGTGAGCAAGCACAGCAGCATGGGAGGGAGGGTGTGAAGCCAGGATGTGCTGCTGCACAGCACCACTTGTTGTGCTGGCACACTGGGTGTGGTGCACTGTGCACATGCCATGCTGCTGTGTGCAGATTGTAGCACCATTATGTCAACCACATGGGATTTTTAACTTATGACTGTCCTTCCCTAATAATATAGATAAGGTATCTTATTCTTTTCCTTATCTTCTTTTATTTATTATAACATTTACTTGCTAAGGACTATCACTATACATTTAGCAAGGACTCATCTTTTCATCTTTATTTGTCTTTGTTTATCTCTTGTTTCACTTGCACTTGTGGCTATATTTACTTAGCTCACTATGGACACATCCTAGTCACATGATCTTGTTGATTGCTGTGCAATCATCTGTTGGAGATTACAATTATGTGCAACAGCAAGCATACTTTAACATGACTGGGCAACAGTGTGAATAGCATGACTGTGCCACACAGACTTGTGGGACTCAGGGATGATATGGATGGACCCATTACTTACAGAAAATTTCTCTTGTGCAATTTTCCTTCCCCTCAGTCTTCTACAAAGAGACTGAGAATATTATTTCTCTTCTTTCAACATTCAGCCATGCTCTTTCCAAGTAACCTCCTTCAATACATTATGAGACCTGCAGTCTATCAAAGCAAACAAGCACCACCTTTGAGACAAACTCACACCCCCACACTTTACACACCATGTCAGCAGCAGCCTTGACAAGCAAGACTCCCACACCAGTGACTGGACATTGTGAGGCACACACTTAGGACAGTGATGTCACAACTATAAGAAGAAGGGGATTGATGAGGGACAAGACAATACACTTTAAGATGTTTCACACTGTATAAGCAGATATCTCAGATGTATAAAGCTGAAGAGCTATCTACTACAAGAGATCCTATATATACTACAGGGATTGGTGCTGTCAGGACACTTTTATTTTTCTCTTCATTTTACAATTTCTTTTATTATTATTGCTCAAGATCTACTAGAGATATCTTATCTCATCTTATCAGATCATTAGTAGATCTTATTGTGATTATCTATGACTCATGGTCATTCATCATCAAACTTATTACTGCACATTCTTTTATGATACACCTGCCCTATAGCAGACAATATGGTCCATGCATAGGTTTCCCTTAGTATATATACTTCAGCTGTATTGTAGTTACTCTTCAGCTGAATACTGTGAGGCTGACGCTTTGTTGAAGCCGAACAACTGAAGAAAGCTAAACAAAAGGACAATTGCACTTCAACTAGTGGATATCCCAGATGATCTATTAGTGTATAGTAATAGAGAAGAGAGAATGGTACTGTACCTAGCGGATATCCCAGATGATCAGAACTGGGGAATAAACCACTAGGAGTCCTATGTATATATAGTACCCTAAAGTGTGCACGGACCATGCAGTACAGTATAGGGCCAGAGAATGAGAAAGTGAAGTGATGATGTCATATCTAATAATAGTGGAGATGCATCAGTGCTGACTGAAGCTCTGCAGCAGATGTGAGAAGGATTGGTGAGCATGCACAGTGGATGTGAGAAAGGGATTCATAACTAAATATAGAATGGGCCAATTGGAGATTGGATGACATACACGTCATCGGCCAATGAAGATGAAGAGAAAGAGTATATGACTGTGAGAATTGCTTTGATAGATCAGGAGTGATTGTAAGATCTATAGTGATATAGACATAAGAAAAGAGAGAATAATGAAGAGAAAAATAAGGAAAATAATAGCGGCCTGACAAATACACCTGAGATATCCATTTGCATAAGCATGACTCATCTCTGGTGTTAGCCCTTCTCTCTCTCCTTTTACATTGTGTGACCTTGCTGGCAGATGTTGGCCTCACAGGTGCACAGACCATGTGCTGTCACTGTAGGGCAGGCATACATAAGATGCACAGCATTGCACTGCATCAGTAAGCATCTGTGGGAAATGTAGTCATATCTGTACAGTAATTGGCCTGATGAATAAATGGATGTGAGTCATGGATAATCATGATAAGATATACTAATGATCTGATAAGATGAGATGAGATATCTGTAGTAGATCTTGAGCAATAAGAGTAAAAGAGATTGTAAAATGAAAAGAAAAATAAGTATGGTCTGACAGACATGCTGCTGTGATGGCAGGTGCCATGGTGAGCTCAAACATGAAAGCATCAAGGATGTACCTTTCCTCACAGAAAATGGTGAAAATTTCACCTTCTGGAAATTTTGTGTCAAAATGGTTCTTCAAGTGCATGGACTCTGGTCTATCATCAGTGGCCCCAATAAGGCTCCATCCAACACATCACCCAACTACAATGACTGGGTCAACCATGACCACAACATGTGTGTGCAAATTGTGTTGATGCTCAGCAATGAGCCCCTCAACACCATGCTATATGCAACAACAGCAAAAGATGCTTGGGGGGAGCTGATGATGTACTACAAAGGGAAAGGGGAACAGAAAATAGCTTACTTGATCAGTGAGCTATTCTGCAGCACTCTTTCTGATGACGGCCCCCTTGAACCACAAATTAATGCAATGGTGCACACCACACACACTCTCTCCTCCCTTGGGCAGCAACTTGACAAAACTCATTGCCATCACCATCATCATCATGCTCCCTCCATTCTATGACATGCTCAAAATGATCCTCACTGCCATGAAGGTGGCCAATCTCAACATTGAGAATGTTCACTCACAAGTCACACTCAAGGAGCAATGCTGAAATTGCACCATGGATTCCATGGGCACATTCATGGCATGCTTCAAAGGCAAAACTAAAGGCAAAGGACCTGCAATGTCAGATTAGGAGTGACAGGCAAAGTGCAAGGCAAAAGGATTTTGCACACACTGCAAAATCCATGGCCACAAAGTCAAAGACTGTTGCAAGCTCAAAGCTGACAAGAGCACTGTGATGGTGCATGTGTTGTTATATAACGTTCTTCACCAACTCTCTTCTTATTTTCCTATCTTCAGATTTCCAGACTTTGTGTTGCGAGGCACTTGCTTTGGCACCTCGTAACGTGTTTCATTTCTTTTGTTTTCTTTTGTTTTCTTTTTTTCTCCTTTTACTTACTAGTAAAGTGTAGTGTTATTACTACAAGTGTGAGCATAGCTCCACTTTACTTAGTAAGGACTCTCTCTTTCTTTCCTTTCTCTTTTATAGTACTTAAGTATTTACATACTTAAGTGTGAGCTTAGCTCCAAGTACTATATCAGACTTATCTCTTTCCTTTTATCTTTCTTTTATTTATTATAACATTTACTTGCTAAGGACTATTACTATACAATTAGCAAGGACTCTCCTTTCTCGTCATTATTTACTTTTGTTTATCTCACATTCATTTCACGCTTGTGGCTGAGCCACTTATATCATGGACGTGTACTTACTGCGCTTTACTGCACACTTTCGTTTACTTACTGCACATTACTGCGCAACCTTACTATAGTTAGTTCACTAGTTTTGTATAAATAGTTGACAAACTGGCGGTCTTAAACCCCAGTCTTGTCAACTTCGCAATCTAGGGATTCTCCTATACTGCGCTTGATCTAAGAGCTCATTACAATCTTGTTTCATTTTCTAAGAACTAAAGTCTAAGAGCTCTAAGCCGCTAAACAAACGCCACTAAGACATCTTACACTCATCACTCTGGATCCTCATATCGTTATCAGCGGAATCATCCTCATAACTATATCGTTAATTCCCTTAATCGTCGTCATCCAGAATCTCTATTATGTCCATCAAGCCAATATCCAAACCTTGGTTACCAGGAGTAACATTTTAGACCTTCCCTAAGACCGTCCAATAGGCCGCTCTTAGCACTTTGACAAGACTCTGCACTCCTCCTAACAACCACGCGTGCTTCTAGGAAGCACGTACCACCAACACGGATTCTAATCTCCATGGAGATTATCATCAACAACTCCTCCCTGCCAACACTATCACACTAGAAGTAACCGACCGCTTGTGGCCCGATTACCTCCAATACGACAGCACCAATAAACTCTTTTACGTCAACAACCAACTCGTTTACTTCACTCATACCAGTCAAGAACCCCAGACAGCATACCATAACGGATATCCTATTACCACAAACATACTGCTTCTCTCGACAAATATCCACCGAGAAATCTCGCTAGATACTGACATCTGTCAACAACATAGACAACTACTCGGAAACCACGTTCCCGTCTCACTCGAACAATATACCAATAAGGAAGACGAGTTTACATTCTACGACAAACACAACCAGTGGATCTACGAAGCCTTCGACGACCCAGACGAAAACCAAGTTATCGTTTGCTGGCATTCTGAGAACCCATCGGACTACGATTATATCGAAGTATATCCCAAATGAGTATCTTCATTACCCACGATCCCCGAATACCGACAGAGCCTTATCCCAAGATCAAGGCCTGAATCTCGCACAA
>QLPN01008082.1:0-14652 GCA_003314395.1 Albatrellus ellisii
ACTTCTCTCTAAAACTTCAGTCTAAGATCTCTAAGAGATTATTAAGTTGTCTTACACTAAAAGTCAATCTGGATTCTCGTATCGTTATCGGTGGAATCATCCTCGTAACTATCTCATTAATCCCACTCTTCATCGTCATCCGGAATCTCTATTATGTTCATCAAGCCAATATCCAAACTTTGGTTACCAGGAGTAACATTCTAGACCTTCCCTAAGACCATCCAATAGGTCGCTCTTAGCAGAGATATTGTTCTATTTCTTGGTTAACACATTCAGTTTCTCCATCTGATTGTGGGTGATAGGTGGTGGACATTGCTGATGTAATTCCTAGTGCTTTCCAGATTTCTTGAGTAACTTTAGAAGTGAATTGGGGTCCCCAATTGGAGATGATTTTATCTGGAAGGCTGAAGCATTTCCATGCATGGTCTAAGAATAATTGAGCAGTTTCTGAGGTGGTGATGGTTTTCTTGCATGGTGTGATAATGATAACTTTCAAGAACTTGTCAATGATGATGTTGATTGAGTCATATCCATTTACTTCTGGAAGGTTGGTTATGAAATTGGTGGTGATGTGTTGCCAGGGTTCATGGGGGGTTTCAGTGGGAATGAGTGGAGCTTTGATGGGATGTGTGATATTCTTGGTGGATTGACACATTGCACATCCTTCTACATATGCTTTGACAAATAAGGACATTCCTGGCCACCAGTAGTCTTGTTGGATGAGTTCATACATTTTCCATCATCCCAGGTGTCCAGCAGGGGTTGAGTCATGGTGAATACATACAACTTCTTTTTGAAGTTCCTTGTTATCTGGAATATAGATCTTTCTGTGGAATAGGAGGAGTTCATCTTCATAATTCCATTCTTGGATGCCTTGTGTTAATTTCCAAGGTCTAAGATTCTTGATTTTCTGGAATGTCTCTTGGGAAAGTGTGTTGGTCTTGAGTTGTTCAATAATTTGTTGTCTGATGTTTTTTGATTGAGTGGGTGTCAGGTGTCTTCCTGAAGCATTTATTTGAAATACTTTTGGATTTAGTACTGTGATATTGGAATTGTCTGAAATTACCTCCTCCTCATGATCTGGCCTCCTGGTCAGATGATTGGCTTTATTGAGGGTGCCAGGATGGTGGGAAATTGAAAAGTTAAAGCAGGAAAGGAATAAGCTCCAATGAGCTTGACATTGGTTAAGCTGTTTTGCTGTGGAAAAATACTCAAGATTTTTGTGGTCAGACCAAATATTGACAGGGTGAGGGCTACCTTTGAGGTAATGGTGCCAGGTTTCCAGGGCATGAATGATGGCAAGAAGTTCCTTGTTGTAAATGACATAATTATGTTCTGGTGGCATCATTTGTTTGGAGAGATATGCAACTGGGTGCCAGTGGGAGTCAGAACCTTATTGGGACAATATGGTGTGTGCACAGGGCATGGGAGACAACTGCTATGATTATGAATGTCATTATGAAGATGTAAGAAGTGACCAGTAGCCAGAGAGTGAGAGGCAGGCACATCCTGCAGTGATGTAAGAAGTTGCCAGCACAGTAGGGTGTGGCAACATGGTTCAAGTATGCTGCAGGATGGTGTAAGGGAGTGTAAATGGAGGTGAAGGAAGTACTCACTCAGACTTGAAGTAAGACGTCTGAGGAGTATGTGTGTAGTATGTCCAACATATATAGTGTATGTTGTTGAAGATATTGTGCACATTACACTATTTCATTTGGATTCCTTCACTCCCACCTGCACACATATCACTTACATACTATATACATATGACTACCTCCCTCTCCTCCTCGGACTACTTACCACACTTCCAAGGACTCTCACTCCACCTGCATTTCCAGGACAACACATGTCCCCACACATTAGGTAGCTGTTGTACTTTACTTATCTACTCTGCTTCAACTCTACCTACAACATACTACATAAGATGGACACTAGCATCACACCTCCTCAGACGTCTCATATGTTGTCTGAGTGAGTACT
This sequence comes from Albatrellus ellisii, assembly GCA_003314395.1. Lineage (NCBI taxonomy): Eukaryota > Fungi > Basidiomycota > Agaricomycetes > Russulales > Albatrellaceae > Albatrellus > Albatrellus ellisii. Next base: position 1,981 of record QLPN01008082.1, read on the forward strand.
TTACCAACTCCATCCTATCCTTCTCTCACATTACCTGCAGCATCTCCTACTACCACGTCATGGCACTTACTGTGTCCATGACTTATCTTACCACTGCAGACTTAGCATCTGTTCTTTCCCCACTTGGGGACATGCTGCTTATTGCCACATCAATCATGTTATTGCTCACTGCCTGCCCAAGCCTGTGCTCACATATGTAAGTAAGGTTGGAGTGGAGCATAGGTAGAGAGTACAATGTTCACCATAAGGGGAAGGGACACACATTGTCCCAGAGATGTAGGTGGGGTGTGAGTCCTTGGAGGTGAAGCAAGTGTGTGTAAGGGTATGTATTGTTGTGTAAAGGGGAAGGAGTCAAATGAATGGAATAGCACATGTACAACAATAATCTCAACATATGGCTCCATAGTTGAAATCTGAGGCATTGGTTTCAAGTTTGAAGGGGGCATCAAAATTGGGTATTAATAGAATGGGTGTGGTGGTGAATGCCATTTTCAATTGTTCAAAAGCTGTTTGTCAGAGATCAGTCCAGCCCCATGGTTGATCTTTGTGTGTTAATTCCATAAGAGGTTTGGTCATTTTGGCAAAGTCTTTGATAAAATGTCGATAGAAGTTTCCAAACCCTAAAAATGATTGTATGTCTTTAACCTTTTTAGGGATAGGCCATTTGGTAATTGCTGATAACTTTGCAAGGTCCATGTGAACTTGATCATGGGAGATGATCATATTGAGGTATTCAATTGATTCTTTCTTGAAGAAGCATTTTTCTGGTTTCAAAAATAGGTCTTCATTGATAAGACATTGGAGGACTTGATGGACTAATTTCTGATGTTCTGATAGATCATTTGAGAAGATGAGGATATCATCCATGTAGATGATGACGTGACCAGCAGTGATAAGGTCATCAAAGAGGGCATTTATCATTGATTGGAATGTAGCTGGGGAATTCTGGAGGCTGAAGAACATTACAGTAGGTTCCCATAATTTTCCATTGGCTATGAATGCAGCTTTGTGTTCATCTCCATCTTTGATGTGTACATTGTTGTATCCCCATCTGAGGTCAAGTTTGGTAAATATGGTGGCACCTTTGAGTTTGTCAATGAGTTCAGGAATAAGTGGTAGGGGATATTTGTTGGTGATAGTTCTTTCATTTAATCTTTGATAGTCCTGACAGGGATGTAACTTGCCATCTTTCTTCCCAACAAAAAAGAATGGAGCCACCCATGGAGAGTTTGATGGGCATATGTACCCCTTCTTGCTATTTTCAGAGATGAATGTGTGAAGTGCTTCTCATTGTTTATTATTGATGGGGTAAGCTTCTCCATGTCAGACTCCTACCACTGACCTTATTCCCTACCATTATTATTTCTTTCTTTTATTGTTTCTCTTTAGATCATCTGATAAGATAAGATCTTCATCTTATCTTTTACATCTTATCTTGTTGGATATCTTACTTACAGTTGTTATGGTCTTCTCAGGGATAGTTCCCACAGCTGCTGCACATCTGTAAGCTGTGATCCCACACTTGCTGCGCTCTAGTTACTGTATGACCTGCCCTTCAGTACTGTGCCTGGTCTGTGCATGTTCCATAGTACTATAAGTAGTTAGGTAGCTAGACAAATAGACTCCAGCTTGTTACAGCTGGTTCATCCCCTTCTTCTATGGCTGAGTCCTCTCATCCCTTGGCCTAGATCCAAGGCAGCTCCCAGTAAGCCTCTCCAAAGGAGAGCAGGGATACATTGGGAGTTGGTGGTCTCACACTATGGATGTCCACTGTAGGCTTGACAATCCTGACACTCCAGCATATGGTTCCATTCCTGGTTTTAGATCTATTGCATGATCCCATGAGCATCATTTAGGTAATCAGGTAGAAGCTTCCTTGTTAAAAACCACCCCTAGATCATGATAATGAATTGGGACAAGATCCATTCCTTTTCTGTCACATTAATTATTCTTGGCTATTTGTGTGGATAGGGTGGTGCAGAAAAGATTTAGTCTGTCAATCATCCATTGATCTTCTATATGGATTAGGTCTTCTTCTTTGGAAAATGGCAGCGTGGTTATAATAGGGTTTTGTTGACATTCTGATGGACAGCATGAGGAGACCATATCTTTGGTCCAATCTATATTGGGGTTATGTTGTCATAACCAATCAGTTCCTAAAATGATGTCTTCTTTTCCTAGATCAGTGATATAGAATCAATTTGTTTCTATATGGGGTTTGAATTTCAAGGGTGATATGACAGGTATGTGTGATATCTCTGCTGATGTTCTTTGTTCTGTCAATATTTTTTAAGGGTATGTGACATTCAAGTTTCTTGGTTGGTAGACAATGTAATCATACAAAATCTTGGTGGATTAAAATTCCAGTTGCACTGCTATCAATTAAAGCTTTGGTGGCAACTTTCTGATTTCTTATGGAGATTTTGACAGGAATGTGAATGGATGGAGAACCATTGTATTTCAAGAATGATATATACAGTTCATTGTCCAAATTCAGGTTTCTGCTCACAATGTCCAATTTATAACCAGTTACTCCTTTGTCCATCACTGACTTAGGAGCCTTTAAAAATTCTGAGTGATCTTGATGAGATCTTGCATTTCTGCTTTATCTTTGTCAGATAATTTCATGAGGGCACAGGAAATGGTTATCATGGGGTCTTCATCTTCATTGCATACTTGAGTTCCCCTTATTGCATAAGCAGGCTTGGGTGTTCTGTAATTTTGGTCATGTTTGACCTTGCATTCTCTGCTGAAATGTCCTTTGATACTGCATCTGAAACAAGCTCCTTCTCATTTCCTTTTGTCGTGTTCTTTGTCTGATAATCTTCCATTTCCAGTAAACCTGGCACATGTGAATACTTCTCTTTGGAATGTCTCCAGGGGAGAGAAGTCTTCCATTGTGTAAATAGAGTGAGGGTTTAATTTCCATACATGGGATTTGTTATCCCCTTTGAGTAGATCATTGGGGTAGAGGAATCATCCACCTTGTCTGGACCAAATGCTGTTCTGGAAGTCATTGTTGGATTTGTTCTGATCTAATCTTATGGCGAGATTTTGCCATTCAGATAAAGTTGCTGGTAACATATTCCTGGTTGTCATGATGGTATCTTTGATGTCTTTCCTGAGACCATTCTTGAATTTCTCAATATTGGTTATGTCATTATAACCCATGGTATCAGTGATAGAATTGAATACAGTGACATATTCAGAAGTGGTGCCTCTTCCTTGGACTAACCTGTCCAGGTTGTTGTGTGATAGCTGCCCTTTGTTAGTTGGGTAGAACCTCTTCTTGAATTCATCCTTGAATTGCTTCCATGTGAGCATTGAAGAGGAAGCAGTGAGCTGATTGATGATTTGTCTGGCCCAGTTTCTGGCAACCATTCCTTCTTTACAGAAAGATAGTGCAAAGGCAATTTTGTCCATATTGTCTTTGAAAGTTTTGGTAAAGAAATGGAGTTGAAACCTTTCAGATAAAGTCTTTGGTGGTGGATTTGGTTCCAGAAAACTCAGATGGCTTATTAAGTCAGGGTTCCTTGGAGGAAGCAGCTGATGTGTGAGCCATTCCTGATATAGGTTGTTGAATTCTTTTTGGGTTCAGGTGATTTGCTGTTGGCATCAGATTAATTGGGTCTGAAGTCATAATTCCAGAGGTGAGTCTTGATTGAATGAAAGGGGTGGATGAGGTAATGATTTCATCTCATGAAGTTGTTGCTTGAGGAGTAAAGAATGCTTCCACTTGAGGAAGTTGTTCCAAAACATTGGTGGGGGTTCGTGGTTCTGGGGGCCCTGGGAGAGTTCTTGTGCGAGATTCAGGCCTTGATCTTGGGATAAGGCTCTGTTGGTATTCAGGGATTGTGGGTAATGAAGATACTCATTGGGGATATACTTCAATGTAATCATAGTCTGATGGGTTTGTGGAATCCCAGAAAATGATAACTTGGTTTTGATCTGGGTTGTTGAAGGCTTCATAGATCCACTGGTTGTGTTTGTCATAGAATGTATATTTGTCTTCCTTATTTGTATATTGTTGGAGTGGGACAGGGATGTGGTTTCCAAGAAGTTGTCTATGTTGTTGACAGACATCAGTATCTAGCAAGATTTCTTGGTGGATATTTGCTGATAGAAGTGGTGTATCAGTAACAATCAGATTCCCATTATGGTATGCAGTCTGGGGTTCTTGATTGGTATGAGTGAAGTAAACAAGTTGGTTATTGATGTAAAAGAGTTTGTTGGTGCTGTTGTATTGGAGGTAATCGGGCCACTGACAATTGGTTATGTCTAATGAGACAGCATTGGCAGGAAGAAGTTGTTGATGGTAATCTCTGTGGAGATTAGAGGGTGTGAGAGCTGTGGTGAGGGCACGTGCTTCCTAGAAGCATGGTTGGTTGTTTAGGAGGAGTGCAGAGTCTTGTCAAAGTGCTAAGAGCAGCCTATTGGACAGTCTTCGGGAATGTCTGTAACAATACCCCTGGTAACAAGGTGGTGATCACATGCTTGATAAGCATAATAGATGTTCCTTATGATGATGAAGATTGGGATCAATGAGATAGTGATGAGGATGATTCTACTAATGACTATATCAGGATCCAGAGTGACAAGTTTAAGATGTCTTAGTGACACTTAGAGTGACTTAGAGATTTTAGACTTAGTTGTTAGAGGGTGAAGTGAGTTTGTAGTGAGCTTAGGTCAAGTACAGTATAGGAGAATCCCTAGATTTCAAAGTTGACAAGACTGGGGTTTAAGACTGCCAGTCTTTCAACTACTTATACAAAATCAGAGTCCTAAGTATAGTAAGGTTGCACAGTAAGGTGCAGTATTGCACAGTAAGATGTGTCCATAGTGTAAGTAGTGTGACTTAGCCACTGGCACGAACTGAACATGAGGTAAATAAAGGTGAGAAAGAGGAGTCCTTGCTAATTGTATAGTAATAGTCCTTAGCAAGTAAATGTTATAATAAATAAAGAAAGAGAGAAAGGAAAAGATAAGTCTTTATAGTACTTGGAGCTAAGCTCACACTTAAGTATGTAAATACTTAAGTACTATAAAGAGTAACAAAATGAGTCCTTACTATGAGTAGGAGCTAAGCTCACTGCTGTAGTTAATACTATGCTCATAGTAAGTAAAATATAAGAAGGAAAAAAGAAAACGAGAAAAAGAAAACCATTATGAGGTGCCAAAGCAAGTGCCTCATAACAATAACCCCACAATTGATTGGAAAAGAAATACTATTTCTTTTCCTAATGAATGCACAAAGCACATCTCTCAAGCTATGGATCTAACTGCATCAAACCAATCAAAACAACAGGATCTTGATGACCAATTACCTCCTGAATATGCTAGTTTCCAAGATGTATTTGAAGAAGATGCTTCTGTGTGCACAGGAAATGGGAGACAGTGGCAACAAGAATATATAAGAGGGCTAGGAGGTATGAGAAGCTCATAGCTATGAGCGCGACTGGCAGCAGCATGACTGCAGCAGATAGGTAAGTGACCAACACAGTAGGGTGAGGACATGTGGTGAAAGTGTGCTGCAGGATAGTGATTAGAGGGTATAGGAATAAGATGAGGGAGGTACTCACTCAGACAGGGGTGTAAGACATCTGAGGAGGTTGTAATGTAGGAGTCCTATCTTATGTAGTATCCACAGGTAAGGTTAGGGTGGAGTGTGTTTGAGTAAGTACAAGGACTACCATATGTAGAGGGGATGCACATCATCCAGAATGTAATGTGGAGTGGGTAGTCTGAGGAGGTAGAGCAGGAGTCCGAGGACCACAAGTCTGAGGTGAGAATGTGACAATGAATGTACATATTGGTAAAGTAAATAGTACATGTATGCAGAGGAAGTAAAGCCAAACAAAGAGTAGTATACACACAATGACATCTTCAACAGCTTCCAAATCCCTTCCAACTAGAAGTAAATGGAATCATGCTATTGATCTTCTCCCAGATGCTCCTACTGAACAAAAACATCTAGATGAATTTCTAGATGATATGACACAATGAGGTTATATCCATCCATCTCAATCACCATTTGAATCCCCCTTCTTTCTTGTCAAGAAAAAAGATGGGAAACTACAACCAGTTCAAGACTATCACCATCTCAATGCACTGATGGTTCACAATCAATATCCCTTGCCACTGATCTCTGATATTACAGGGAAACTATGTCATGCCAAATATTTCACCAAGTTTTGATGTATGATGGGGCTATAACAATGTATGAATCAAGGAAGGTGACAAATGGAAAGCAGCTTTTAAAACAAACTGAGGGTTGTTCAAACCCCTGGTAATGTTTTTTGGTCTCACAAACTCACCAGCAATGTTTCAGAACATGATGAACAACATCTTTGCCAATCTTATTGAAATGGGCAAAGTATTCATTTATATGGATGATGTTTTGATTGCTACCCTTGATCTGGAAGAACATCATCAACTTGTTATCAAGGTCCTGATGAGATTGTGCAAGCACCATCTATATCTAAAACCCTCCAAATGCAAATTTCATAAGGAAGAAGTCAAATATCTTGGTGTACTAATCAAAGCTAATACCATTATGATGGATCTGATCAAACTCCACAGTATTGTCAAGTGGCCATTACCTTGTAACCTCAAAGAAGTCTGAGGTTTTCTTGGATTTGGAAGTTTGTACCAACATTCTATCTGACATTTTTCTCATTTCACTCAACTGTTGAATGATCTAACAAAAAAGGACATTTCTTGGCATTGGGGTGAAACAGAACAAAATGTGTTCAATAAACTCAAACAATGTTTCACTTCAGCACCAGTACTAACCCAATCTGACATTACACAGCCTTTATACTGGAATGTGATGCATCCTGATTTGCTCATGGGGCAGTATTATCTCAGAAGGGAGACAATCACCAATGGCACCCAATGGCATTCCTTTCTAAACCATTCAATGAAGCAGAATGTAATTATGATATATATGACCAAGAACTTCTCTCTATCATCAGAGCATTGGAAGAATGGTGTCATTTTCTAGAAGGGTCTCCACATATGATTGAAATCCTTTCAGATCATAAAAATCTAGAAGTTTTCAAGGACACCCATAAACTTTCTTGATACCAAGCTCATTGGGTTTTATTTCTAACTTGCTTCCATTTCACCATTACTCACAATTCAGGAACCCAAATAGGTAAATCTGATCTTCTCTCCCAATGACCTGATCATGATAAGGGGAGAACAAGATAATGAGATTGAGTATTACTCCCTTCTGTTTTATTTGCAAAAGCTGTAACCATTTTGTTTGATGACAAAATGCCGATTTCACAGATTCAGCAAGCACAGCATATTGATAACAAAGTATCCCTCATTACTCAAATACTCCAAGCACCAAAAACTAGTCTTCTCCAAAAGAATCTTTGCCAACATTGGGAGATTTCTGATGGATTACTCTTCCCATTTCTATATTCCTCCCAACTTACCTCTCAAACAATCTCTTTTGAGACATCTTCATGATCCCCCTTCTGCAGGTCATCTGGGACACTTCCAGACTTATGATCTAGTTCAACAATCATTCTGGTGGCCTGGAATGTGTAAATTTTTGATTATGTTTCAGGATGTTCTACCTGTCAGTCAACAAAAAACTTGACCCATCATCCTCATGTTCCACCACAAATGATCAATCCAATTCCAAATGCTCACCCCTTTTCCACAGTTACTATGGATTTTATTGTTGCTCTACCTGTCTCAAATGGATATGATGCCATTGCAGCATTTGTTGATCATGACATCACTAAAGCTGTGGTTCTAGCCCCTTGTTCTAGCTCTATCACCACCAAACAAACAGCCATCCTGTATGTGGAACAAGTATGGAAACATTTCAGTTTACTGAAGAAGATCATTTCTGACTGTGGACCACAATTCACTTCCAAATTTACCTGTGCCCCTACTCACACTCTTCATATCTCTCAGAGTTTATCCATTGCCTATCACCCCCAAACTGATGGTCAGACAGAATGATACAACCAAGAATTGGAACAATATATTTGTGCCTTCTGCAGTACATGTCAAGATGATTGGTCATCCTATCTACCAATTGCTGAATTCACTCACAACTCCCACTGTCATTCTTGTGTGCTACAAACTCTGTTTTTCTCCCTTATGGGGTATCACCCTTCTGGTGGACCCCCTATCCCTTCTCCTGTTTCTATCCCCTCTGTTTCCAATCACATCAATGCCCTGCTGAATTTATGATGTGATATCAATGCCACACTCATGCATAATCCCTTTATCTCTTCTATCTCCCCCTACCAATCTGGTGACAAAGTTTGGTTAGACACCACTAACCTCTCCACATCCCACCTGTCTCACAAACTCACTCCTCATCATTACAGCCCATTCCCTGTTATCTCTGTTATTAATAACTCTTCCTATCATCTCTGTTTACCTTCTTCCTCTTCTTGGAAATGCATCCACCCTGTATTCCATGGTTCCCTTCTTTCTCCTTATCATACTACTGCTTCTTATGGTTTCAAATCTTCTCCACCACCCCCTGATCTCATCAATGAAGAATTCCAACATGAGGTTGACTCTGTCCTTAATTCCCACTTCCACCACAGCCATCTCCAATACCTTGTGCATTGGAAACACTTTCCATTTTCCAATGATGAATGGCTCCCTGTCTCTTGCATGTCCAATGCCCCATCCCTCATCTCTGACTTCCACTGCCATTTTCCCTCCACACCCCATCCCCTCACCATCTGTCTTCCCCCTCATCCCATGGGTCATGGTCCCCCTTAAAGGGGGGGGGGGGTAATTTTGCCTTCACCTCTTATCCCATCTGACCATTCCTATCATGTCCCAATCATCAATCCAAAACCCCATTTCTGCTGAACATATTGACAACTTTCACTGCATGTTCATAGAACTTCCAAACACATGACCTCTTGCCACCCTCACACCCCTAGAATGAGGAATACTCCTTGATTATCAAGGAACCATCACACATTTCTGAAGCTTATCACTAGCCACACAATGCATCACTGTCTTCTGGGCTTTGGGATGTCTGGAACAAGTACAGACTCAACAACACCTCTATAGTTCTACCAATCCTGTGCATATTCCTTTACCTCCCTCACCTGAGCACCAGCCCACATGAGCTTCAACACAAGAAGAAGAGCAGAAAGAGGAGGTTCAGAAGAAAAGATACCAGGCCATTCTCAATGCCCTAGCTGAACCACCCACACCCCCTCTTCAAAGTGAAAGAGGCCCCTCTGTCCAACTTCCCTTATCAGTAAAAGAAGAAGACACAAACATCAATCTGGGAATTTACATTATGTCTCCTCCTCTTTCTTATCATACTGTTTCTCCTGAGTACCATATGCCATCACCTTCCCCTTTTCCCACTTCTGATGATTCCACTGCCTTATGTTGGAAATATCCACAGTACTTGTTCAGCTTCGCTCTACTTACTTACACACATCTTCTTAACGTCTTACTGATGCACGTTCTACTCACCTACTACACCACTACCATGCTCTAGACCGCTCTAGACCTACTTACATCACTACAACCCACGTTCATGTAGCATGTACTACACCCCCACTTACAACCCTGCATTTACACTCTGCCTGAACTTAGTTCAGTGTGCACTACATATACTACACCCCCCACTTTCTGTAGCTCTATGGTATTATACAATGTCGTACCATGCCTCCCCACTCTGCACCCTAGTGTGCACCACTTTCTACCTCACCTACTCCCTGATCCTCTTTGTTGGCTCGTACCTGCGCTCACACCTTATCCCCTCATCCTTCTATTCCTGCACTAGACTCTGAGTACAAACCCAATCCCCATCCATTTGGACTTGTTCCCCCCACCATTTTTGGAATTCAGACCTCCCTGCTACTTATATATCAGACACACTTGGTTGTCTTCACTGCACCCCTTCATCCCTCCACTACCCTGATACTCTCCCTCATGTGCAACTGGTTTTAGGTCATCACCTTCACACTGACTACAAGATTTCTCTTGAATTTAGTCATGTTATCAACAACCCCCATTCACAACTTGATGCCAAAACCACAGCAATATCCATCAGAGATAGAGGAGTCAGGGATGATATCAAGCAATATGCAGATTGGCATCATTGTGTTACACAGCTTGACTCTCTTGACTTCCATCTGCAGCAAATTCATGCTCAGAGATGTCACAAGCTCCACCAAATTGCCAACCAACCAATTGGTCAATGTGGATGCATATCATCAGACACTTAGCCTCATGTACTAACACCAGTCACACCCAGCATCCCCCATCCACTCATCAATCCCATCCCTTGTATCATAGATGCTGGATCTGCAAGCACACAGGTCATAAGAAGGTTGATTGTCCCCAACAACATGCTACCCCTCAGCCACAATGACACCCCACCCCCTACCCACTCACATCCACATTGTCTTGCCCAGTGGAGTATATCCAAGGTCACATCTCCTCACTGGTGCTAAGAGCAGCCTATTGGACGGTCTTAGGGAAGGTCTATAATGTTACTCCTGGTAACCAAGATTTGGGTATGAGCTTGATGAAAGTAATAGAGGTTCCTGATGACGATGAAGAAGGGAATTAACGATATAGTGATGAAGATAATTCCGCCAATAATGATTCAAGGGTCCAGAGTGACGAGTGTAAGATGTCTTAGCGACGTTTAGTGGCTTAGAGTTCTTAGATGTTGTTCTTAGAGAATGAAGCGAGATTGTAACGAGCTTAGATCAAGCACAGTATAAGGAAAATCCCTAGATTGCAAAGTTGACAAGACTGGGTTTAAGACCACCAGTTTGTCAACTTTTTATACAAAACTGGAGATCTAACTATAGTAAGGTTGTGCAGTAATGCGCAGTAAGTATGCGTCCATGTGATATAAGTGGCTCAGTCACAAGTGCGAAATGAACATGAGATAAACAAAGGTAAATAAGGACGAAAGAGGAGAGTCCTTGCTAATTGTATAGTAATAGTCCTTAGCAAGTAAATGTTATAATAAATAAAGAAAAAGAGAACAAGATAAGTCTAATATAGTACTTGGAGCTAAGCTCACACTTAAGTATGTAAATACTTAAGTACTATAATAGAGAAAAGAAAAGAGAGTCCTTACTAAGTAAAGTGGAGCTAAGCTCACACTTGTAGTAATAATACTACACTTTACTAGTAAGTAAGATAAAAAAGAAAAAGAAAAAGAAAAAAACAAAACTGTTATGAGGTGCCAAAGCAAGTGCCTCGTAACAACTGGAGTCTTATGACTATGAAATCAACAAAGGACATGTGCATGACTAGGTGTATCATGGATGCTACATGGTAGATGGGGGGTTATGTTACAATTTTCTTTTCTTCTTACTTGCATCTACCAGAATTACTGCACTGCAGCATCTTATTAAACTCACCTTCTATGTGCAGTTTTACTGGATCATTCCTTTCCGCAACACTGATGTGGCCTTGTACTATAATTACCCTATTAGAATATTCTTTGACATAGGGTTGTTTACTATAAAAGAGGACAGGTACTATACAGAGTCTTTAGCTTAGTCTCCTGTGTCATACAGTACTCTGTCCCAGTCACCTTTCAAATCTCATCCTGATTGTGTTCTCATTGCATGCTACACTCTGAGTCCTTCTCCTGCATCCGTACAATTATAGCCAGCCATCTTGCCGTACTAAATCATAACACTGTTGGAGACAAAAGCTACACACAGAGTGGTGAACCAGACACAGCCAACAAGTATCGCCACAAAGTCTGGAGAAATCAATTAGCCCTGTGTAACCATTCGTTTAAACCTGATGAAATGTAGTACATAAAGCCTATTGTTATAACATGATTGCTTTTGTCACGGCTCCATGATCCACACTGTCACATAGCGTTGTAGTTGGTGTCACCACGTTCTCGAAAGTGCCTTCCCCCCACAGCCCCAAAATCAAAGCACACCCAGACACAAGTGCACATATATCTTGGGGACCAGTGGGCATCTCCCTCCTCTATCTATAAACCTGAATCCCTCATATCATTTCCCACCACACTGGCATGTCAGAAAAACAGGATGGCCAATAAAATGGCGCAAGATCATACCATCAGATATCTCCATGTTACGATTCCAAAGGTTAGGGAAGAGGATCTAGAGTTAGGCTCCCAACTGTTTAAGCAGGCTAGGGCAGACAATGGTAAGGAGGTGATATGTTTTGATCGCACTGTAGAAAACCCCTAAGGTATATAGGAGTGCAGACATGAGCTGCAAGTGATATAGGGGTGTGGCAAGAGAAGCCACACATGATAGTGAGAGAGATAGACGTCAGACGAAGGGAAAAGTGTCTGAGGAGTTGTATCGTAGAGAGTACTTCTTATATAGTATTCATATGATAAGGTTAATGCGGAGTGAGGAAAGTAAGAATGCAGGGACTACTGTATGTCGAGGGACGCGCGACCCTTGTTGTAATAAGCGGAGCAGCCGGAGAAAAATGCGTAAGTGTATGTACGTGTATGGTACGAATAAGAAAAGCCGAATGAAAAACATACAGTGAAAACGTACATAGATATTCAACACCAACACCTGACCGTCTTGGAGAATTATGAGATAGGAGAGGTTCTTCAAACACTTTCCAGTTCTCCGACATCCGTGACGGCGCCTCCACGAAGTCCCTTGCCACACTGCGTTCTTACCCAATAAGCAC
>QLPN01008123.1:0-17202 GCA_003314395.1 Albatrellus ellisii
CATCCACGTCGTTTTCTATTGCCCAGTCGTACGCCTCAAGAATCATCGTATCCGTCAACGGCACCGATCGTGCCGCGAGGACACGCACCAAGTTTGCGACTCGCGCGATCGCAGCACGCGTCGCGTCATCGATGTCCTGGCCACACGCACGTTATCAGCACGGGAATGTCCTACCTTACAAAGAGACGACACACGTCATTTTTGTTGGAGTACACGGCTTCTGCATCAAACCCTACGGTGTCTTTTCCCGCGTCTGCATCGTCGCGGACATGCTTACTGACCCAGATGTACCCGTTCAATCCGAGCACAAGATCCACTCCACACGGAAGCGAGCAAAAGTGGGATTTTAGACGACGCACGAGGAGCGGCGGCACGACAACAAGCTGGCCATTACGCAGCTGTGATTGCAGGCACCGTCTGTCAGTGGGTTCTGCATGCACACACAGGAAAATAAAGCTCGACCCACCTTGCCGTACTTGAGCGAGCGAGTATGTAGCGACATCGCTCCATCCGCAAAAAAGGCCTGGACCTCTGCAACGAGCAGATCGCCCTCTTCAAAGAACGTGCGCATCTGCAATTCATCACTTTCCAGTTTACGGCGCTGCATGGCTCGCACGTCATCTCGCGTGATTCTGCCCTTGATGATAGGTCATGGGAAAACACACCTGGACGCCGCCGGGGAGGTTGATGGATGATAGCATCAGGACCGCATCCTGTCGCGCATGGGCATCGACCTTCCACCGACGCGGCTGTACCTCGGTGATGCGGCCTACAACAAGATCGCCCACTTCGGCGTTGTATCTGGCACATGGCACCCGGATTGAAGTTTAAGACCAATGTGATAAGAAGCACGCGCCAGTGGAGAACCAATGTACGTTTCGAGCCAGAACAAAAGGCGGGCCATGATGGGGTTAACGCGTAAATCGGGCGGATAAGATCAGAAAGGGTGCATAGTGGCCGATATACATGGGAGGAAGGGGACGCACCGTGTGCGCAGAGCACGGACCGTAATAAGCTTGTTCACGCGTTCAATGGTGCCCGCAACGGATGCAACAACGTCGTCCCCATCCACATATGTCCCATGTCCACTACACCGAACACAACCCCATCAGTAACAGCCCGCGTTCCGTCGGAAGACTAGAGGTATGCATATAGACACATGGTAATAGCATGTCAAGAAGTAGGAAAGAGGTGGTAGAAACGGCAAAGAGAAACAATAGCGCACCGCATGAAGGCCTGGGCGGAAGTCAACGGCGTGCCCGGGAACGTCAAACGTGGCGCATTGTCATCAATGTACTCGTCCATATCCATATCCATACCTGCGTCTGCATCTTCGTCCTCATAATCATGACCAATCGTCGGAAGCAGCGTGAATCGTGGGGGGAACGATGCGAATGCAAGCATTGTGCTGTTGATCGAAAATGATTATCGGTAAAAAGATATGAGAAACACGACCTTGGGTCGAGGACGAGATAATTTGTAAATCGGATCCTGAGTGCTGTTTCGAGCACCTTCCGAGCCAGGCAAGAAACCGATCAATGATAGTCGCCGCACAAGCGAGGCTGTGTAAAGTGCGCATCATACCTTTTCCCCAATTCGGATAATTCTCATGGCTCCGGAAAAAAGGTTGGTCAGACGGATGAGCCTGTACACTACTCTTTGCGCTGCACCTTAATTGTTATGATACGTAATGCACATGACGGAACTGATTGGCAGGTCATAGAGAATGAACCAGCAGCTAGAGATAAAATCCCACCGAGTGTATGACGTTAGACTAATAGCAGTCACATGCACTCTCATCGCACTCTCATATCTATGATATGGAAAAGCTTCGAACTTTGTTGTTCTTACTCCGAGTTCCCCATGTTTCTCCTGTTTGATGCGATTCCAGTCAACTCAAATCCGCTACCCCCATACAGTACTGTATGCTTCCAGACAAATCAGATATTTGTAAATCCGTGCAGAGCGGATTTCCAACCAGGGTCATGCCGCTATCTTCGTTGCCAGTACATCTCTCGTTCCGTTGCCCACTACTGTATTGTATTTGCAGCCCAAACATATCCATTCTTAGCGCTGTGTTTCAACCATATTCAGTGCAAACCCCGGTCTGCCAGCATCAACCCCCGCTCATCGCGTGCGCCAGCTTTTGATTATGATTGACCTCGGCGTCTAAGAATGGCAAATTTTTTTGGCCTGCCTCGGCCCTCGTCCTCGCCCCAAGCGCCGTTCATATCACCCACCTGTCGAGTTCTCGACACCTAACTGCATAATGAATTTCTTTGTGAGCACCCCTGACAGCCACACGATTCTGTCATGCAACAGGGCCCGTTGCCAGCGACAGTTTATCGGCAGCCCGTCGATCCTGACTCAGGCCTCGCTTGAGTCGCACCAGCGCGTGTTGTCGGCGCGCTAATCATGGCCGCCGTGTCCGTAGCTCGCCCCCTGATGCGGTTCACCGTGGCGCTCTAGCACACATTTTTTCAACGATCGGCAATATGCAGGGCGGGTGCCCCGCACCGCCGGGAGTTCCTTGATGGATCGATCCGTATCTGACTGCTGCTAAAACGTGTCATCAGACTTGTTCGATGGTCCCGTGCCTAGTCCCTCGCGACTCGCCCCGTGTCGCTTCGGCACTTGTGGAGTTCGGGCGCTATCCGATCACGCACACACACCGTCCCAGGACTGCAAAATGCGTAATAAGACTGAGATCGGACAAATATGCATTTATCTATAGGCGAGACTAGAGCAACGTGGTGTCTTTTTAATGCAAATGGCGAAGAAGGGCAGGTCTAGAAATCAAGTGGGCGCACAGCGATGCAACAACATAGAGCACGACACGGGAGACGGGCGCATGCAATGTAGGGGGGGAAAGGGAGGTCGATTCGAGAAATAGATGCTTATGAAAGAGGTAAAATAATGGTCAATGGAAATCCGTACGTGGGTGTATATTAAGCAGAGAGGAAACCGATAGTAGTGAGCGACGGCAAAATTCATTTGTATGCAAGGAAGTACGCCGAGAGAGCAGGGAGGTCGTTCGAGCCTGCATCCGAGTACCCGTGCCGCCGTGAGCCGTTGAACTTGAGGACGACGACGGGCCCGCACCATGGTTTGGCGGCGGCTCCAGACGTTATACGGTAGATTGCACGGTTGATAGACGTGCCTTGCGAGAGTGCTGTGGGGCAATACCATAGGTGCAGGGGGAAGCGGAGAGGCTCGCCGTTGAGGCCCTGCGTCAGAATTACACTATTGGTAACCTCGGTCGGGAAGTGTTCATTGACGAGCGGCAGCGGGCAAACGCCCTGCGATGGAGACTGCGGCGGCCGGCAACTGACAGTTATGATGCGTGGACGCTCTATAGGGTGCGACGGAGATGGGAAGTCAGGGGTAAGCGGAAATATCAGCAAACGTGAGGATCGATGCGGCAAGGATCACTATTCCCTTACCCTCTTCAGGTGGAAATAGGATGGCGGAGACCGTGATGAGACGGTCCTGCGCAGGTGGTGGCGTGACAATGAGGTTACTCTGCCGCGACTGTTGCTGTTGCTGCTGTGGCGCAGCAGCAGGAGTGCATTCTCGACGGTGGCGCGGCCAATCCTGGTTGACGACGGTGACGTGGCATTCGGAGCACAGAAAGGGTGACGGAAGTAATGCGTACGCTATGGAGATGTTCCGGGGAGCAATACCATGCATTTTGACAGCGACTGCACCACATAGAGGTGGGCTTGAAGCATGTTGTGCAAGGGTGATTAATGAGGGGAATGTTGTGTTTGACGTTCATGACGCAACTGAGCTGGACGTGGTGTCAGCACGCAATGAAAGGGGGAGGAAGGGATGTGCAATTCAGGGAAAGAATGAGGCCTAGGGACGAACCTGATGAGCCTTTTATTTCGCGATGAAGAGCGGAGTTCGCACTCGTGGTGTCAAAGACGGGACCTTGGCACAAAACCATGGAGGGGCCAACAGATCGGCTTGCAAAATTCGACATGGTGAATCGAGTCAGGCACGCCGTTGGGATGGCCTCAGCTCTGGCTGATGGGACACTGCTGTGGGCGTTGCGATCGCGATTACTTACACGTACACACCCGTGCAACGGAACCGTTCACGGGTCCCCGTCTGACTTTGTGAATTCCTCCGGGCGGAGGTATTAGGATACTCGCATCTATACTGTGTAGTTGTCCCCGCGAGCTGCGGATTGACCGACTTGAGGGTTGTGAAAAGAGTGCGCAACGGACTCGGAACAAAGACGGATGTGGCAGTTGGATAAAGGGACCCGCACAAGCGCGAAGCTAACTAGCCATGAGAAAAGTCGATGTACACGCAGCTCGATGATATGCAGCGACATGCGAGATGCAATGTCTGATCAAGCTGTCCTAATACAGTGACAGGATCTCGAACCAATCGCAGCCAAAACTGTCGTCCCCTTTGTCGTCCCTGAAAGAAGTGCGTAATGGACATTATGCACACATATACAGTATACACAGTGAATCGATCAGGGCTTGGGCGCGTAATGCAAATGGTCAATTATCTGTAACTCAGTACCAGGTCGTTCGTGAGTGCTGTACCGCACAAGTTGTTCAGCAGCCACTTTTACCCAGCACATTCTCGGGTATGTAACCGATTAGACCCTAGCATAAGGTTCATTTTACCAACTCATAAGTCACTACTGGTAGTCTGTGATCATTCACTTGATACCGAGCAAGCTGGAATTGATTTAAACTGTTGTTGCCATGTCTGGCCAAGGTGTGGTTCATCGCTGAACATCAATTCAACATCCCATGCACTATTAAATTCACACATTGCCATATGTTCAGTGATGAACCACGCCTTGGCCAGACATGGCAACAACAGTTGAAATCAATTCCAGCTCGCATTCGGCGGCTTACTAAGCCGCCGAATGCTGGCACGAGCCGATGCAATTTGTTTGGAATTGGTAATAATCCAGACCGTCACGCAGACTCTCACCGAGTCAATCCTGGTGCCTAATTACCTCCACCTACTTACTCTAAGCGGCCATCATGTCTGACGATGAGATGAATATTGATGAAGGTACTGCATGATGTTCTGTCTGATGGTATACTCTTTGACACTCCCTATTCCCGCGCTGTCTTTTTCCGTAGTCGCAAGCGGTGGTGGCCCTATCAGAAAGAGAGGACGCGGCTTCCAAAACGCGGCGGGTATGCAGTGTTCATTTGTCTTTGACTGATGTGCCGTGGTTGACATGGTAGGCCTTCGCGATCTGTATGTTTTCTCAAGGCACAAATGAGGGCGGGGCTACTGCTGAACCAACGTATGACCGGGTAGACTCTACGCAAGTAAAGGGGGACTCAGACACAAGGGCTGCCCGCTGTGAGTTCCCCTGGCAACACATCTAATTTTGCCCCTGCTGATCGACGGCCTATCTGTTCACACGACTTGTAGCTGTGGAGGGCTGGATTGTTTTTGTTACCAACGTGCACGAAGAGGCGACTGAGGATGATATTGACAACAAATTTGGAGATTACGGCGAAATAAAAAACAAGCACTTGAATCTTGACCGGCGGACAGGATACGTAAAGGTGCGTACGGCGTCCTTTGTGGAGAGCATTCGTGTTGAACATACGGAGTGTGGCAGGGTTACGCATTGGTGGAGTACGAGACTATGGCGGAGGCACAGGCGGCCATTGACGGCGCATCGGGAACGGAACTCTTAGAGCAAAAGCTGCAGTGCGACTACGCGTTTGTGCGGCCGCCGCCATCAGGCCCAAAAAGAGGACGCGCACGGGAAGGACGGGGACGCAGTGCAAGTCCATCCCGCCGTCGCGACCGGGACTAAATAAGTTGAGCCAAGCTGGATATAACAACATCCCCATTCCTTATAACCACTGGGTACACACGATTGTCGGCCAGCGCGTTTGGAGACGTGTTGTGTAGCGTGTATCGATCAATCATGTATCAATGAAACGTCTGCCCAGGCTCGATAGTCGCTCGTCCACTATCTCGATCTGACTGCGCAATCCCTCATAAGCATTCTAATTGAAATTGCGTAAGAGCTGTATTGTTTCTTCTGGAGCTGGAAGACAATGTGGCTCGAAGAGGCATTGTGCAACAACTGATGCGAAGGACGGCATCGTCAAAAAGCCACATTTCGCTCTAGTTATATGAGCATGTTCACTTGTGCCTGTTGCGCTGCTCTTTGTCCTCAGAGTGCGCAGATCGATATTTCTCTTTTGACGATAATGTTTCATCCGCGTGGCGATGATATCCTGAAAGACAATTGCTGTAGACCCGTAAGGAGGACCCTCGCACTGTCTCACGTTATGCCGTTCTTGCGACTCGGCTGAGGTCAGCAAAGGAGATTGCCGGCGGGAGTTTGAGCTGGCATTGAATAGCATCGGGATTCCCACGTAGTCCCCTTTCAACGCGTCAAGGGACGAGAGTCTACTACTACCACCAATTCTTGTTCCACTCTCCTCCACTCCACTCCCTCCTTCCCCTTTGCCTAGAAAATCAAATGGCGCGTGCAGAGCGTATCCAGACGGACAGAGATACCAACTCGCCCGGCGCGCAAAAGAAAACCACGTCGACTGTTGCTGACTCAAAGACCGCGACTAAAAAGAGGGCTTCCACGGAGGACTCTCCTGAACCCTCTGCTACTGCGGACAAAGACGTAGAAATGGAAGATGCAGACGAGGATGTGGAGCCAGAGTACGAGATTGAAGCCATCCTTGATGCGAAGCACGGCGTGTTTAGTAATGTGCGTCTTTCTCTTGTCATCCCTTGCGAGCATGCTACGACAACGCGTTTTTGTCTTTTTTTTGTACGTCAGGGTCGTTATGGCTACTTTGTTAAGTGGAAGGGCTTCCCAGAAGAGGAAAATAGCTGGGTTGACGAAAAGGATGCAGGGTGTGTGTTGCTATCTCCTTCCTTTTTGGCTTGGTACAGAGATACGCCTATGCCGCGCCAGGAACGCCGACGCCCTCATTCAAGAATACTGGTCAAGCAAGAAGAAAGCAGATAGAGAGGCTCATCCTCAAAAGAGAGCACGGAAGTCTTCAACGCGGACCGTCTCGCCTGAACCCACGGCATCGACGAAGAGGCGTGGGCGTGGGCGTGCTCGTGTGAGCAAGCCTGTAGATTCCGAAGCAGAGGATGGAGAGGGGGATGAGCCCCGCCCTCGTAAGAAGACCCGCAAGAGTAATGGTATTACTTCGGCCACGCGTCGCAAAGCACCATCAAACCCCGAGAAAGAAGATGAACAGGAGAAAGATGATGATGTAGAGGAGCAGGAGCAGAACATCACACCGATGACGATTCAGAAATTCAAAGATCTAGCCAGCTGGGAGCACTTGGTGGAGGTGGTTCACACCGTCGAGCGATCGGATGAAGGAGAGCTCATTGCGTACTTCCAACTGTGCGCCACCTTATGGTTTTTCGTCGCAAACATTGTACGACTGAGATCGCCTTGTTTTTAGCAAAGGTACGAAAGAAAAATGCAAGGAGTCTACTACAGTCGCTGCTGATAAGTTCCCAAAGAAGGTGCGTTTGCCTCTTCCAGTCAGAATGGGTGATTGACACTTCGCTTACTCGTACGTCTAGTTGATCGACTTCTATGAGTCGAATCTGCGTTGGAAGTCTCACTCGTCAGCATCGAATGAAGCTGACTAGTATGCAAGGTGTATTTTCCACGGTACTGGCGTGGGGATGGCGCCAGAGCATGTCATGTGGTACTTCTTGTTTTTTCTTCTTTAATATCATGTCAGTAACTACCTTTTCCCCTCCGAAATGTAACGATCCTAGTTACACATCCCCCAACTCGTTACTTGAATCTGAATGTGTGTCCATAACTTTGATTTCGTTATGCATTTGCCGATCCGTCGGTGGAAGGGACAAGGGTTTTGGCTTCTGGTATAGGTGCTGTGCATCGGCGTGCTTGCCGTCTTGTTTCAGATCAAGTGTGACGATGTCCCTAGCTCCGCTGTCTATCATTTTTCACAATCGTCATGTTGCAATGCTGGAGCTTATCACATCGCATGATTTTAAGCCGCTAAAGTGCATGCGCGCAATGTCATGAGTTTGGTATCTGATATTGTCCATGCAGACGCGCTCACTGATGCGCCAGCAGGATATCTGGCTATCCACTGCATTTACGGTTCGGAACGCCAACAACGCTGGTGCTGACCACTCGCTCTGCGTGCCAAGCCTTCTCTTTACTGCCAACCAGCGTTGCACATCCTTCGATATCATCAAATATGGGTTCATTCGAGTGTGCTGATTGACCTCCCACTTCCGTGCGCACCCAAACTCGAACTTCTTGGTAACGGGATGCGATGTGTTCCTTACAATAAATGATAACGCAGAGCGCGCGACTGATCGGACGGTCTGGCGCGGTCGCACGGCCACGGTGCGGGGGTGGGCCAGGGCCAACAGTTACCCGACCTGCCAACGTCAGTATGCTATAGACATCCAGCGCTGGAACCAAGTTGACAGCACGCACTATCACCCCCAAACGGCTGGGAGACGAGTTACGCTGGCCCCGTGTTCGTGTGCCTCCCTCGCCACTGATGCGCATTAAACAGCACTCAGTGCTAGGCAACGCACTGGTGCTGCCTTGACCCAGCTGTCCCGCACGATCTGGCGCCTGCCCAGTACTAGTGGGCTGCAGCCTCGCCTTGCGATTGGAAAGGGCGCTACAGAATAGATTGTCCCCGTCGCGCCATCCCACCGCAGAGAAGAGGGCATGCGCGCGCTGTTGCGGTGGGGGATCGCAGAGACCATAGCGCTCAGACGAGGACGAGGGACATATGGTGGCGAGACCTGCCAACCCGCCTGTCTGGTGGCTGCCCGTTTCCCGCCTGCCGGCTGCCCATCGCTTTGGGTCATCCTCGCGCTGGGCTCCAGGTCGCACGCTGAGAAACAGAGTGCTGGCTCCGGCTCTACTTGATGAAGGGGTCGTGTCGGTTTTGAGGGCGGTCGGCTCTTACTCTATTGACAGGGCTACACTGGAATCTACCTCGAAGTGCTGGTGCCCGCTTCCTTACAGGCCATCCGCGACGGCTTGCCTTTTCGCAGAGTACGACACAGGGGCCATACATGCATAGTATTCGTCTCTGCTGTATGCATGATATTCATCACTACCGTTGAGTACGCACTGGTTGTAAGCAGTGCGCCGATAACTCGAGGGCCGATCTGCTCAGGTCCATCGTCAGTCCCCAGGCCCGTCAATTGAACTTGTCTGCCGGCAGAAAACAGGTCTCTGGGTCAGGGCGGTTGTCAATGTGCCTTGGTACTGACCCAAGTAAGACATTCATTCATGACATCAAGGCTATAGACCGGTCGTCGTCATAGTGACCCTGCTGTACCGACCCGAGTTTAGTTTATGTGTTGTGTCTTTCCAGAGTGAGCGGATACTGGTATGCTCAGATAAGCCAAATCATTCAAGGCTTCCGCACGGACGTATTTTAATTTGGCATTTTTCTTTTCAATCCCCGCGGACGATCTAGCAGACCTTCTCAGGTACACAAAAAGGGATGGGACAGACGTTAATTTTAGACTTGCTCAAGACGCTACAGGTCATCTGATCGGTTTGGAAGGTAGGAGCGAGCACATGCGGAGATACACGCAAAGCGCGCTTCATGCTGTCTTGGGTAGATAAGACAAGTTCGTTCCTCGCGGTTACAGTACAAAAATAGAGTCAGCTCAGAACAGGCCCCTGATGATATCCGCCGCTTTATAAGAAACAGTCAGTGTCTGCTCGAATAGCATTCGGGTTTCAGGAGGGGCAATACCAACCTTGTTCGGCAATGGCGTAGAGTGTAGCTGCAATGGTCCGGTCGGCAGAGCCGTTAGATATCACGCCGCCAAGAGAGGACGCAAAGTTCCTACGTACCTTGAGGGTGTGCACCGAAATGGAGGGGAATAATCGACATGTCAATGACCCGAATATTTGCCGTCCCATAGACCTGTGTACGCCACAGAATGTGACCAAGGCAAGCAGTGGAGAAAAGTATATGCGGACCTTGAGCGTGGGATCAACGACACCGCCTTTGTCTCTGGGCAGCATGGAGCAGGTCGACGTCGTATCTGCAAGAGCGGCTATGTGTACTGTTTGAGAACGGAGAAAAGGTTTGCTCACGGCCGGTCGTCTGCGAAAACGACTTCACCCAATCTGGGAGGCACGACAATGATTGGATACAAACTAATGAGAGATTTATTGAAGTTCCATACCCGCTATTTGTTCATCTGTTATGCACTCGGGACCTGGGTTCAGCTCACCGGCTGTGGGGAGTTGACGATTGAGCGGTAAAGAAGGGACGCAAGCACAAAGAATTTCCACTTGCCTATCATGTCACTGAACGGGGGGATATTCCTCAGGTTGCGCACAAATTTGACGCATTCGACCATAGTATCGAGATCTTGGCGAGATGAGGGCATAGTGTTATAGATAGGAGCGCTGACGCATACCAATCTCTTCCTCGAAGTAGTGAGGGTCAAATGCGGGATCCACCCTCGGATCCTTGGAGGTGATATGCTAGAGTGGCTAAGTAAGAAACCATCCCCATGCGCACGGCACCATTGATATACTTACGATAGTTCCCCGGGACCAGTTGTGATTCATTGCGGCGTCAGTCGTAAAGTATCGCTTTCCGTCCTCTGGCTGATCTGGATGGGCAGACACATGTCAAACAGCTGCACGACTCTTGGAGTTTTCGGACACACTTGGGAGGGACACAGATCCAGGAACGTTCACACATTCACAACACGGAGCGTGCTGGTCAAGGCGGTCGATGTGGATCTTGTATTGCTCCAGCACTCCAGGAGGATATTTATCAGCATTCTTCGCTACCTTGTCCTTCGCAACATTATGAATCTCTTCTCCACGCGGGGAGAACAGCTCCAGTGGCGCAAACAGGTAGCCCATGACGCCCAAAGTAAAAGCGCCCTGTCCTGTTTTGCTAAAAGCACAGAGATTGAGACTGCAGGCGACAACGTCAGTTGAGTGTAGACTTTACTGTAGCTCAACTTGCTCCTCAAAGTCCTTAGGGTTACGTAGAAGATCCACGGTATATCCGTCAAAATCTTTAGTCAGTTCTATTCAATGCCTCACGAGTCAGCTTGTATGAAGACTGAGATGATTCTGTCATACCAAATGTAACGGAGGCGTGATTATGGTCCTGTACATTCTCACCCACGGGTAAGTCAACCTTAACGGGTATACCTAACGGCTCCAAGATTTCCTTCTTCCCAATCCCAGAGAGCTCCAAAATCTGGGGTGTCTTCAGTGCACTGAGATTCAATTGAACATCACTGCCACCCAAGACTAGTATGGATTGAGCTCACCCAGCAGCCAATAGTATTTCCTTGTCAGCCTTAACGAAATGGATCTTCCCATCATAATCAAACTCGACGCCTCGACCTACTAGGTCTCCGTTGGGGCCAGCGTCGGTGATTACTTGATGAGCGTAAGCGTCCACGAGCACGGTGAGGTTTTTCCTGTCTTTGTTAGGAAGGTAGTACGCCTGCGAGCGACATGAATTAATCCGCCATTGGTATGACAACTAAGGAAATGAAGTACCGTTGTGGAGTACGACCGGGTCTGGGTTACAGGGTCTACTGTGTGAGGGTTGTAGTATACACCTGCAGGCTATTAATCCAAACGTGTCAATGGCGCCTGCTATATATCACACAGACTTTATAAGACTGACGTCACCGCCTAGCTGTGAGAATTGCGCCAACATTCCGTTAGCTGTGGGACATAGCGAAGAAGACCCACTCACAGGACTCTTGGCATGGGAGAAGCCTAGCTTGAGGAGTGTCTATGATGGCCGTCAATCTATCAACTTCATGACGAGGTCGACGCGGTACGAACCTGCTGGAACGTCTGCTCCGGGGAGGGGATGGTGGCAGGGAAAGAAAGATGAACAGGTCCTATTACCAACTTAAATACTACCTGCTCTACATGGAAAAACAACAGAAGATCCGTACCGGTAGTGCCAGAGTCGACTTGATCAACCCTCAAGCCGTGCTCCGCCGCAAACTCTGGACTGGGAGGGACAAACCTGGTATCAAACACGTAACTCTGTCAACCCTCGCATGTAGCTTGACGATCCTCGGAAACGTTTACCCTTCCATTTTGTAAGCATACTTCTTGTTGTTTGCCCAGTTCCATCCGGGGTTGCCGAGCCTCTCAAAGTCTGAAACACATCACAATGAGTATCAACAGATCTAGACGGTGTAGTAGATAGTACCGTCGATCTCTGAAGCAGGCGGCCTGTTCCATCCCATGAAATTGATGGCAGTGCTTCCTCCCAGAGTTTTCCCCCTTCATTCGGACCAGTGATGAGTCAATCAAGACCATTAGGAAGGAATAGAATTGCAAACATGGCTGTGGGACCTACCTGGGCCAGTAGAACTTTGTATTGTTGGCGTGTTTCTGAGGAACCTACAGATCAAGCAATCATGCCGTCCCTGATTAGCACGAATTGGATGACAGTGTGGATGTATAAAGGACAGACGCACGGTCCAGAAGGACCAGTCATACTTTGGGTTGAAGAACTGAGTGCCGAATGTACCCGGCCGGACTACGCATGAGCCATCCAGTCAGTCAAGTCCCAAGTGGATGGTAGTCGCCAACGTACGCAGGGCAGGATCACCAATGTTAGCGTTTCCAGCCTCAAGAACAACCACGCTGACATTAGGATCTTCCGTCAACCTGGCAGCCACAGTCAGGCCGGTGAGCTGTCATATCACTCCGACGTCTGCGTCCTGCTCAAGAGGAAAGTGCTGGAGAAACACGCACCCCGCCGCCTGGGGCACGGAAGCATCAGACCGAGACAGATGGATGCATGTTAATATACTCACCGATGATGACATAGTCAAAGCTTTTACCGGAGACTTCATAGACGGAGGCAGACATGGGGGTTGATGGCGGAATTGATATCCAGCAGTCGCATTGTCCCGCAGCGTTATATAAGGCGGACAGCATGTTCTGTGGCCTCCTTCTGATGCATCATCACGACCATCATGATACGACTTGAGTTACCGGCGCGCGAGAACCGGTTGGCCTGACCCCACGGATTAGGCCTCTAGTTGTACTATGTGCGTATAAGGTCTGTGGGATGGCCCAAACCAAAGCTGTGCCAGAACCGAGGCGCGCGGCTGATGCGCAGCAGGAGAACAGATCATGTGGAATCTGATCATCATAGATATCTCCTACTAATCAGGCACGATTTGATTGTAACAGGATGCCAACATTTTCGACTGATTCCTTCTGATTTATGTCTTTTCCGCACGAAATCATTCTCGGAGACACATAAACAACAAGCATACACTCTTCATTGTCCCCCTATTACCTCTGATTAAGCAGGTAGTGTTTACACCTTATCTGGAGCACCAAGAAAAATCGAGCAACCTGTTTACCAGTCAGCTACTGCACCAAATTGTTGTTAGAAAGTGCAATTGCCAAAATAGTGACTTGGCTTGGGTTCAAACCAAGGACCTCCCTTACTCCAGGTGGGTGCTCTAACCACTGAGCTACCAGGCCTTGTCTAAGTGAAGTGCTATTAGCATGATGTGGAGCTGTCATGACTACTGTAGAGTTGTAACTCTGTTATGAAAGTATTGTAGCTCTGTTACAAAGAGTAGTAGCACATGTACAGGGTCAGGCATTTGACCTTAACTCCAACAATTGTACACTCACTGACCTTGGCCTCTGTGGCCTTGTGCTACATACGTATGCTGATCTGCCATCTGTCAGGATCCAGACCTCTCTTCTTTGTTTGACACTTTCGTTTTGTCTTCTATAGGGAGTATTGTTGATTTGTAATGGTCCTGTTCTCTCTCTCCAAAGCACCCATGCCACCCACATTATTAGTAAGCCAGTCTATGTGCACATTTTATAAATAAGCAGACATTCTTCTGTCTTTTGCACTCTGTCTGTCTTGTCCAGTCATTACTGTTGAAGTAAAGGTCAAAAGCCCTGACCCTGTACACAGGCTACAATTAGTCTTAGACAATGTAAGCCTCTGAGGTACAGCTACACATCATGTTAAAAGCACTTCACTGGAACCCATGCATGGTGTGGGAACACTCAAAAAGGAAACACAGAGAATTGGACCAAAGATGAATCAGGACAGATTGTTGAAATTACTGTGTGTACTATAACAATTCATTTGGCTTCTCTCACATGTACAACCTACCTACATCATACGTACATACATCACACCTCTTGGGCTACCTACATGCCCAATCCTACTCACACCCCACTCCCTTCTCCAGGATAATGCGTGTCCCTCCCACTATGGTAACTGTTGTACTCTACTATATGTTCTCCACTACAACCTTACCACACGTACACTATATAAGATGGGACTTCACTACACATACTCCTCAGATGTCTTACATGTTGTCTGAGTGAGTACTCCTCTACCTCCATCTTGTTTCCCTTCTCACTTCACCTGCAGCCTCTACTACTACTGCGTCATGGCACCTACTGTGCCCATGACATCCTTCATAACTGCTGCAGTCTCTCTATCTGCTTTCTCCCCATCTGGGGACACACTGCTAGTTACCTTATCAATCATACTCATGTTCATTGCCTGCCCAAGCCTGTGCTCACAGGTTATGGGCCCTGCCCAGTGCATGGCAGGCGTTTTCAACACTGCTTATGTCATCACTACTCTCATCCTACTCACCAACCTACAACTCGTTAATGTGGTCTCCCTACCAAAAACCAACATACCACCCCTCGATGGCTCATCTAACTACAAAATGTGGTCCGTGTGTGTGCAGGCTATGGCAGGTAATGAGAACTGTTATAATGGTGGTGACATTGAGCAATAGTGAGGTCATTGATATGACTGCAGCAGAGATGATTGTGATGGGTGCAGTAGGCACCATGATGCAGTAGAGAGAGATGTCAGACAACATGAAGGACGTCTGAAGAGCGTGTATGCTAACCTGCAGCAGAGATGATTGTCATGGGTGCAGTAGGCACCATGACGCAGTAGAGAGAGATGCTGCAGGTGGAGTGAGAAAGAATATAAGATGTAGGTAAGAGAGTACTCACTCAGACAACATGAAGGACATCTGAGGAGTGTGTGTGGTGGAATGCTATCTTATATAGTGTTGAGTAGGTAGGGTTGGAGCGGAGATGGTAAGTAAAGAACAAGGACTACCTAAGTGGGGGGGGGACACATGTCATCCTGGAGTGAGTGTGGAGTGTGAGTGGCCTCGGGCTTTGTAAGAAGCCCGAGTATTGGTGAGTAAGTATGCATACATACATGTTATGTGCGTAGTACGTGTGTGTGTGTTATGAACTAGTGTCGAGTGAAAGTGTGTAGATTCAACAGTCCATTCTAGTCAAAAATGCTCTGCTAATCACAGGGGTGTGGAAGGTACTCACAACTGACAAACCAACCCCCAAATACCAAAAAATCATGGAAACAGAGACCCTCCCAAGCAGAGAAGTGAAGACTACCACCTGCTACAACAAGGAAGACGTTATCAATGAAGAAGAGAGGACCAAATGGGACGATGATGATAACATAGCAACAGCATACATAAGCCTGTATGTTGGCCCCACTTGCCTTCACCTTATCTCAGACCAAAACATCATGACATGAAACTGGTCCCTTCTCAAAGCTGAGTATGGAACACCCAGAACAGTGGCAACTTTCACCAAGTTTTGTGAGATTCAAATGTTTAAGTTTAATGAGCAGTCATCATTCATAGCACAGATAGACGCGCTCAAACTTGCATGAATCCAACT
This sequence comes from Albatrellus ellisii, assembly GCA_003314395.1. Lineage (NCBI taxonomy): Eukaryota > Fungi > Basidiomycota > Agaricomycetes > Russulales > Albatrellaceae > Albatrellus > Albatrellus ellisii. Next base: position 15,746 of record QLPN01008123.1, read on the forward strand.
TGCCAACTGTGGTCACACAATCAGCAACAATGATTTCATGATCATCATGCTAACCATGCTGCCCCAGTCCTGGTTGAATGTGGTCTTCACCTATATTGCATCAAACGACACCCTCAATGATGTAACTCCCAAAGATGTGCATGTGTGTATCATTGATGAATCTGACTGCCTTACTGGAAACACAGGTTCAATCCTCTTGGTCACACAGTGCTTGCATGGTTTCACAGTTTCGACCCCATCAACCACACCATTCACATCTACTTCCACACCCTCCCAAAATTTCACCTTGTGCAGCAAACTGAAACTCAACTGCTATACCTGCATGAAATTGTTGAATTCTCAGTGCGTACCACATCCATATCCACTCTACTCCCTCCATCTACACACTTTCTCATCACTTACATCCCAGGGATGCACACTTGACCTCACATACACATACCATCACTCATCACATACATATGACTACTTACTTCTTCCTTGGACTACCTTACCTCTGAGCACATTCACACTCCACACATATTCTGGGATGACGTGTGTCCCTCCCACTTAGGTAGCTGTTGTTCTCTACATTACTACTCCACTCTAACTCTACCTACATCATACTATATAAGATGTTACGAGGCACTTGCTTTGGCACCTTGTAATGCATTTTTTCTTTTTTCTTTTTTTTCTTTATCTTACTTACTAGTAAAGTGTAGTATTATTACTACAAGTGTGAGCTTAGCTCCACTTTACTTAGTAAGGACTATCTTTTCCTTTCTCTATTATAGTACTTAAGTATTTACATACTTAAGTGTGAGCTTAGCTCCAAGTACTATATTAGACTTATCCTTTTATCTTTCCTTATTTATTATAACATTTACTTGCTAAGGACTATTACTATACAATTAGCAAGGACTCCCTTTTCTCGCTCTTATTTATCTTTATTTACACCTTGTTCATTTCGTGCTTGTGGCTGAGCCACTTATATCACATGGATGCATACTTACTGCACATTACTGTGCATTATTGTTTACTTACTGCACAATACTGTGCAACCTTACTATACTTAGATCTCCAGTTTTGTATAAATAGTTGACAGATTGGTGGTCTTAAACCCCAGTCTTGTCAACTTCGCAATCTAGGGATTCTCCTTATACTGCGCTTGACCTAAGCTTGTTACAATCTCGCTTCATTCTCTAAGAACTAAGTCTAAGACCTCTAAAGCCACTAAAACGTTGCTAAATGACATCTTACACTCGTCACTCTGGATCCTTGTATCATTATTGGTGGAATTATCCTCATAACCATCTCGTTGATTCCATTCTTCATTGTCATCAGGAATTTCTATTATGTTCATCAAACTCAGATCCAAACTTTGGTTACCAGGAGTAACATTATAGACCTTCCCTAAGACCGTCCAATAGGCCGCTCTTAGCATAAGATGAACATTCATACCACAACCACTCAGACATCTT
>QLPN01008147.1:0-11166 GCA_003314395.1 Albatrellus ellisii
GGGCGAAGGTGTCGAAAATAGTCGTCATCGCGCGAGAAGGTAAAGTTTCACTCCATTCCCTAGTCATAGTTGCTGAACACGGTGCGAAAACAGTCGCCAAGGCAGCGAAGGAAAAGCAGTGGAAGGACGTCAGACTGCTCTCGTTCGATCTGCAGACCGTTGAGTTCTCGTATGCTTCTGTAAGACCTCGTGTCCCGCCGCTCCTTAGACATTCAATTGACTAATCTCGGCCGTCGCAGGACTACACCGTCTCCATCACCTGCACGGACCAGCTCAGCCCCACCGGCGGCTCTTTTATCCTACACTTCTCGCGTGTCCCGCCGCCGTCCCCGGGGCCCTCGTCCTCATTCTCCCAATCCACAGGCCAACTGCCGCAGCCAAGCCCCTCACGGCTCTACAACCCACACACCGAAGCAGTGCCCTTCTTTCGCACGCTCCTGCGGCAGGGCAAGCTCTCGGCCACACTGCCCGCGCTCGTCGCCGTCCTGCGTGAGACGGTGCCCATCGTCGAGGTGATCGAAGCGATCCGCGCGGCCGCAGACGCACGCGCGCAGGGCGCGCAGGACTGGTGGGCGGTCGACACGTTCGCGAAGGCGGCGGGGTGGTGGCGCGTGCTGTTCGGCCCTGGTGGGAGACACGCGCTCGACTTGCGGCTGATGACAGGCGGGCGCGTCAGCATCCTTGACGCGGCGCACTCGCTCTTCGCGCCTGCGCCCGCGTCTGGGCCTGCGTTGGAGCCACTGCCGCTGCGCCGGATCCCGGGTATGCAGCGTGCGGCCGTGGAGGCGGTGCGCGCGGTGCGTGGGCGCGGGCGTGGGCGTGTCGCGGGCGTGGGTGCGGGTGTGGTATGCGAGGTCGCGGATGCGGTGGCGGTGGGGCGGAGGGTGTGGGAGGGCATTGTACGGGGCGTGGGCGAGGCGGAGGTGAAGATCGAGCCGGGGACTGGCGCGGGCTGAGCCTGCGGTAGTTGTATCATAGAGGCACATTTCTACTGCTTTTCTTTGGACTTTTGGGGAGCAAGCATTGAGAAGCTCGCTTCGTGATGCACAGTGCCTCGGATCGTGGATGGCAGAAGACTTCACATGACCGACAGAGTGATGTCAAGTGTGCCGGCACGGGCAGAGCTGCTGCTATTCCAGTGGCCACTGACCATCACCGAAGTGGTGTGCACGGCCAATACCTGATCATAAGGCTATTTTGTATGTTTCCTGTCGCGGCCGCACCATCAGGAGGGGGCAGGCCGACCGCTGCATAAGAAAGTCTATCTACAACCTCGAGCCGTGAATATAGATAGGTGTGCAAACCGAGTCCGTGCTCCCAAGCCTCTTCGCTCATCTACACCACCCCCGCCCGACCGAGTTCCGCGACGTGCATGTGGAGAATTTAAGAAAAAAAAAAAAAATACACGGCCAGGATACATAGGACAGAAACGAACGACCACACGCAAAACATGGCACCCCGTCGCGCCTACGGCACACGCCATGCTTTGCGCACCTCGGCAGCACTTAGAGCTGCGGGCCCGCGAGGCGCACCTTCTCGTCGACGTCCTTCTCGTACAGCGCGAAGCCCTTCTGGAACATGCTCGCGAGCTTGCGCACCTCACGGTGGAACGCACCCTTGTCCGCCCACGCAAGCCCGGGGTTGAGCAGCTCGCGCGGGACGCCCTCGAGCGCGGTGGGGATCTCCAGGTTGAACGTGGCGAAAGTCTCGTACGATGCGGCAGCGAGCTCGCCCGAGTGCACTGCGTCGACGATGCGGCGAGTGTACTTGAGCGGGCAGCGCTTGCCCGTGCCGAACTTGCCGCCCGTCCAGCCGGTGTTGATCAGCCAGCAGTCGACCTGGTGCTTCTGCATGCGCTCTGCAAGCATCTGGGCGTAGCGGCCGGGCTAGGGATCGTGAACGATGAGAGCTGGTCGTTTGTGCCGAGTAATCGGGATTATACGTACGTGCAGGACGATAAATGGCGCGCTGTAGCAGGTTGAGAACGTCGGGATTGGCTCAAGAACACCGTCCTCCGTTCCGGGAGTCTTCCTGGAAGCAGGAGGAAGGCAGTCAGAGCATGTAATGGCATCTAGTGAAGGTGTATTCACGAGGTATAACCAGCCAGGAAGTGGTAGCTGGCTTGCTCGGGCGTGAGCTTGCTGACAGGGGGCAGCACACCGAACGCGTCGCACGTGAGCATGATGATGTTACTCGGCTGGCGGTCCACGGTACACGGGATCCGCGCATTCGGGATGAACTCGATGGGGTACGCACAACGTGTGTTCTCGGTAATGCTGATGTCGTCGTAGTCTGGGGCGCGCGACCCGAGGTTGTACACGACGTTCTCGAGGATGCTGCCGAAGCGGATGGCGTTGAAGATTTCGGGCTCCTTCTCCGCGGAAAGGTTTATGCACTTTGCGTAGCACCCACCCTCGATGTTGAAGACACCCGTGTCAGACCACACGTGCTCGTCGTCACCAATCAGCAGACGACGCGGGTCCGCAGAGAGGGTCGTCTTGCCCGTCCCGGACAGCCCAAAGAACAGCGTCACGTCTTGTTTATCCTTGCCAACATTGGCAGATGAGTGCAGAGACAGCTGACCGAACTTGATAGGTTGCAAGTAGTGCTATGATGGCCCCACGGCGCGTTTTCAGTGGGGCTCACAACGCGCCTGCTGTCATGCGGTGCTCACCATCACGGAGAACACGCCCTTCTTCATCTCACCGGCATACTCAGTGCCAAGTATGACCATCTCCATACGCTTGAAGTTAATCTCGACGGAGGTAGTTGAGCTCATGCCCTTGGTGAAACGGTTGGCGGGGAACTGGCCGGCATTGTAGATGATGAAGTCCGGCTCTCCAAAGTTGGCGAGTTCCTCTTCGGTCGGGCGGATAAGCATGTTGTTCTAGAATCAGACGCAAGACGTGAGTGAGGACGAGGATCCAAAAAAGGCAAGTGAAGATAATCATGGTAATCACGGAAGCCGGATGAATGGAATTTGGGAGGCAGCTTACCATGAATAGTGCATGATAGGCTCGAGCACAGATCACCCGGACCTTGATGCGGTACTTGGGATCCCACTGCGAGGATGATGTACGTCAGTTACAAGGAAACTAAGAGGCATACCTGGTATGGCAAAATTAATGATGGAACCTACCCCCGCAAAGCCATCAAAGACGTAAACATTGTCGCGTGTGTTAAGGTAGTCTATGGCACGCTCGCGATTGATCTCAAACGTATCTGAAATTTGGGGCATGTCAGCCGTGTCGCAGACGGGAAGATGGGGTGACCTACGTTCATCTAGCTTGATATTGACGCTACCCCACCAAATGTTGTCCCTGCTGGTCTCCTCATAGACAATACGCTTGTCCTTCGGCGAGCGGCCAGTCTTTTTGCCAGAAAAGTTGATGAGTGCTCCTGAGGAGGAGATGATGGCACCCTCGTTACGAATGGCATCCTCATAAAGCAGGGCGACAGGGGCATTGCGCTTCAAGGTGATCTTGTCCATGTCAAAGCCAGCTTGTGAGAAGTACTCAAGATCACGTCCAATAACTACGGAGAGGTAAATTGCGCGTCACCAACAAACTCAGTGATGAGAACACGGCTTAGTGACTTACGATTAGACAAGGCCTCGTTGTCATGTGCTTGTGCATAGTGTTTGTGGAGGATGTGCGGTGTAACATAGGGGGTCATGGTGGGGAGAGGCATGTTGGTTGAATAGGTCTGTATGGAGGTGGAGATAAATACGGACACAAGTGGAAGAACAGGCTGGAGCCTTTAATAAAATTTAAAAACTGGCGGAAGCGGGGTAAGATCCGGTGGCCGAAACGCGAGGACTGACAGCCGGTAAAGAAATTAGCGAGGAAGGATTGACTCACTCGTGCTTGACTTTGTAGTCGAGTACGAAGAGGAGAAAGGAGACGAGGACAAGAGAGTAGACGAGAAGAGCGAATTGCGAAATGAGCGGGTGAAGATGAAGATGAAGAAAACGAGAGCTTTATATGCCAGTGGCGCAGATGAATATAATCCATCCCTAACCCTAATATATCATACCAGTCCAGTGCCCTTCCCCGACTTTCTCCGAGTGTTAGCACTACGGCGACCTCTTCTAGACGACGAGGACAATCGACGAGATATCGGCCTCAAAAGGAGGCCACAGTAGCCAGGTTGCCCGCCTATCTTTGTATGGAGTACTATTAGAGTCGGTATGCCGTCAACTGCCCTTCCTCCCTTCTCCCTAGATTCCCCGCAAGTCACATGCCTAGTCACGTGACATGTCCCACACCCCACTGCTCGTCGGCCGAAGTCATTTTGCTGAGCAGCTGTGCTGTGAGCCTTTTCTGCTATGAAATCGATACCGTAACCTTTTTCACGTGTTCAGTCTGCCAGTGTGACCATCTCCTTCTTGAAATCAATTGGCTGTGTTCCAGACAAAGCGTGGGCCCCCAATGATTCTCCGCATTCTGTTCCATGACAAAGCAAGACTCGCTTTGTCCCGCTCTGTCCCGCTACACCCCCGCAGATTTCCGACATAGGATCTACACATAGCAAGCTTTTTAAGTATCGCCTCGGCGCCATCACAACATTTTCGCGACACTATCGCGTAAGTTGTCGCAATAAGACCAACGGTGCTCCCTGCTCTGCTATTTTTATTCCCCGCTGCGAGCAGCTATAATAATAGAGGTGATACCTGTTTGCACAATCGTCCCACCTCCCATCTATTAACGTTTCAGGCATACATATTTTGCCTTTGCACGACTGTCGCTCTCACTGATACTGTGCTTTTCACACCAGTCCAACCGGCATCCCTACTGCGGGGGTACTGTTTATCCGTTGCGTATTTGATCATCAAGTACTTATGTACCTCCTTATAGAGCACACTGCTTCTCCATGTACAGCAGAGATCTGAGAAAAGCACTTGACGTGCCACACCGACTCTCGCCGTCCTAATCCCAAACGCCAAGCCCCCCGGACTCTGACATATATGAATGGCTTGCGGGCGTTTTGGTCGGGTTATGCTACCCCCGCACCCACACTCTAGTGGTTCCTAGGTATGCTGCTTTTGTTACGGCATCTTCTCGGTGGCGGATGCTGATTGCACACCGTTCTCACAGGTCATGTCAGCAGCTGAAACCTGTGACATAGGAGTCCGATCTCACTGAATCCCTAGCTTTAAAGCTCGTCCTGCACTCAGTCCATTTGCTCCAGAGCAAAGCCCCGAGAAGATGACCAGCTCCCCAAACCCATGCCTCTCCGCCATTATGGCCGACGACAAGTTCGTCATGCGCATCCTGACGTCTGCTGATATCCCCAGGGTGCGCGAGATGCACGTACGTATCTTATCAATGCTATCAATATCCCTCACACCCGCCACATCGGCACACTCACACCCCTCTTCCCTCCCCCCACAGGCTTCGCTCCTGAACCTGCGCCTCCCTGTCACTTTCTTCCACCAGCTCCTCCTACACCCCACGCGCATCTGTCTACTCGCCGTGCCTCTCTCCTCTTCGGAGCCCGCCGCATTCATCTCCGCCGCGCTGCACGTCCCGACAAACGACCTGCAGATCAAGTCCACCAGCTCCGACGACCTCGAGATCCACGTCCTCACCCTCGGCGTGCTCCCCGCATACCGCCGCCAGCGCCTCGCGACGCGTCTCCTGCACGCCGCCGTGCGCGCGCTCCGCGCCCAGCTCCGTCTTACCGCGCGCACGCCCGCGCACCGCCGCGGCGCAGAGTTGTACTACGACAGCGGGCGCACGACGCCGGAGGGTGCATTCTCCGAGGTCGGGGTTCCCGAGAAAACTCACGTCACCACGCACCATCCTATCTCGAGCACACAGGCGCGGGCTTTCTGGAAACGGGTGGGCCTCGAGGAGGAGCGCCCGTCACGGTTTGCGATCGGTGGGCCGTGGCGTGACGCAGTGCGTGTAGGCGGGGTCGTCGTTGCAGGCCTAGATTAGACCATAGGCGACCGGTTCCTGTCGTAGCCGACGACTCCGAGTTGCGTCGGGTCGGGAAGGCGCCCATCGACACGTGGATTTGTGACAGCCGTCGTTGTCAAAATCTTTTCAAACTGATTCTGTCTTGTCTATTTCCCATTTTACTCGCACGAGGCACTTGTATGCATATTTGATTAGACGATATAACTTTCTCTGGTCCTGGGTTTATGTCATATAGACCGTATTGGTGCTTTGTGTATGCGCCACTCTAGTCACGTGCTCATTGCTCTGCCACCGGCGACACCGGTCTATGCTGCTACTCCGTCGTTGACGGGCATCGCAGCTCATTTCACAGGATCCGCGAACAGGCGAATTGGGGCTCCCGCCTGTCCGCCTCAATTACTGCCGGGAAGAACATAGCTCTATTTCGCACGGGTATCCTCAGTCTACACAAGTGGTCGTATGTCTCATCAGAACTGGGAGGTCGGTGTGAGTGGGTATTCGAGGAGGGGCCATGGTGTGTATGCGTGCATAGGGACCGGAGCATGCAGGGGCGGCGGTCCGCAAAATACATCCGCGGACCCGGCGGAACTGAGAGGAGACGTCAGGGATGCTGTGAGGGGAGGCATGATGGGGAGAGTTGCTGTCATGTAAGATGTGCAGGGGTAAGACACCGACATTATCGGACCCGCCGAGTTGTGGTAGTAGTTGGAGGGCATGATGGTTTCGTCTTTCTGCAACGCGAGGCTCGCAAAGTCGTCACGAAATGGGTGGGTCAAGATGATACGGTGGAGGTCAATGAGGTTGTGCAAAGTGCGCTTTATACAGCTCAGAAGGATGTCGGATAGGTGACTCGGGTGCGAGGGCGAAAGGATGAGACATGGCCGAATTCTGCTAACTTAGTGAGACAGACGTCCAGAATCATCAAAGGGGTAACTTGTCTAGTCTGTAGCCAAGTTGCCTGGACTCAAGGTACCAGTAGCATCTTATACGACCAATCGAGTTCAATATTAATATCCTATGAGACTGAACAGAGAGCGGGACGTCGAGTACAACAAGTGAGACATAGTCCATGATGATGACAACGGGCTGGACACGCTCAATAGGCCACACCTGTACGAGCTCGCATCGAATAGGATGGAATCGTGTGTCACGCACGCCTGCTGGCCTTCGGCCTAGATAAGAGGCCTAGAATTCGGAGATGAATTAAAAGGTGACTTGTGCTGACTATTGATCGATGGTCGAGGTCTAACCCGATCATCGCTACTTGAGACTCCGCGGCACTCCCTTGCCGTCGCCTCCCTCCAACATGCAGCTTGCACTTCGCCTCTACCAGGAGCTCGATAGCCAGCAGCAGACACACACACTTTTGCATAGGCACATTAAACAAACCAGAATGCCCTTCTCATGTCGGCATCCTATACTCGTCATTAATGGATCCCCCGGACCGTTTGTGTGCACAACACAAATTAGACTGGAGCTCTGGGGGAGGGTGATGAATGCTGGTGATGGCCGTCCTTCATCGTATGGAAGAGGATGGGGGCAGTGTTTGGGTCGATGTGTGGGAGACATCGTATCCGCTGCTAGACCGTCCTCGTGCTTCATATTCCTGTCTGCTGGCCAGCTTATCTCGTGGGGCTAATCCTGCCTTCAAAAACACCGGGGTTGCTGTCCGACGGAATCCAGCTTTTCCCGCGGCCAATTCGCGCACGCCCGTGCGTTCTTTTTCTGCAAGGACGGACTTGCGTAAACACACGTTGGCAAGGCGCGTTCATAGACTGTTGCAGCAGCGTGCGTCATATCCGAACCCAACGAACCCTGCCTTGCATTTTCATCTTCTTCGGGTGCTTGCGCGATTGACCCACCTTATCTCTCGAGAAGACACTCAACACGGCAGACCTCCTCTTTGTGCGTACGTAAGGTCATCTTCGTCGCATTAAGTGCATTGTATCTCTACAGGCGCCCAGCGGTGACATAGAGACATATATGAACCGATGTTAGAGTCCTTCCACGTTCATCATCTGCCTTCACCCTAGGCACACGGGGCTGCTGCCTGGCTAGACGTTCTTATACTGTGCTCTTTCAGTGAGAGGCTGTCACACCGCATTACCATGCTCACGATGATCGGTTCCACAAAGGCTTCACGCACCATCCTCATGGTCTTCACCATAGTCACCCGGGCAAACCCAAGGCAATATGCCTCATTGCATACTGTGAGCCATCGCCGTCGCGCAGCCCACCCGCTGCGTGTTGTATCAGAGATCACGGCCGCATCCAACGTGACATTCGTGCTTGGCCGGTCGCCCGTCCCTGGAAAACGTCAGCAGGCAGACGAAGGGCCATCACCAGTGCCCCTGCATCTTTCGGTGTGTTCGACGTCCTAGTCCAGCTGACACACAGTGCGTCCCCCACGGTCCGTTACGAGTGGATGAGCTCCAGTCCCCCGCGCCAGCACCATCGCTGAGCCATCCCTGTGCCTTGTTCTCGAGACAGGTCCCAGGCTTTCAGCGATCGACAGCCTGCAGGGTCGTCATCCGCTTCCGCGCCGCCTTCGTACCCGCGAGCAGACGCTCGGGCCTGGTGTGCGTCGCGTACGACGGGAACAAAGACGCGTTCGAGGACATCTCTCTATCTTTACATACCCTTGCTCGCGTGGTCCTGCAGCGATCCAAGCCCGCCCCACGCATGCACCGGCGTGCACCGGCGCTGGCGGACCGCGCGGCTCACGGGGGGCGTTCGTAGAGGGTGAGGACCGGGACTGGACGGGCGTTGAAAGCCAGCGGAGGCGTCCGTTTTTCTCGGGCATCACGTCTTCGGTGAGCGAGTCCGACGTCCTCCGCGCAGGCTTGTGTGCTTGTGCCCACCCACGGACATATTTAATTCTCTCATCGGATCTACCCACCATGTCCGCCCCTCGCCCCCCCTGCTCGTCTCCTGTTTATACCCCACTTGATGCCAGCTCATTCGTACACTCCCCACTAGTCTGTCGTGTATCACTGTAATGCGCCTCGTGCGAACGTATTTTTAAAGCCTGTACTTTCTGTATTGTCAATAAAGACCATTATGGGCATATTTGATTCGCTTGCGCTATGTAGATTGCCGGTATATGTCATGATGCATGTGGTTCAGCAACTCGAAGATTTACACAGCTGAATGCTACACTTGGACGAAAGAGCTCTAGTGCCTAAACTAACGGTGTAGCCCCTCTGTATAGCCCAGGTATTTGCAGCCTTTTGCTGATGGACTCCAACAGCGCGAAAGCATCGAGAACTTGGACGACGCCAAGTGATGCGGGGTACAACCGATGACCAAACGATCGACCGCCTCGCAAAAAAAAAAAACAGGGTACAGTACAGCATTGGCGGAATTCAAATTCACGAGGTGCAGCCGAGTGGCAACCGAGCATGGTTGAAAACGGGTGATTCGTTGATCCTGCTGCCAAAATGCTTGCGTCGGCGTGTGTGTCAGCTGCATCTGGCTCCAACACCACCGCGCTCACTGGCCCCTCGACGTCGCCTCGCTCGCACTTATAGAAGAAGTGCTCGTCGATCGATTGGTGTTGGACGCACGAGGCGATGGTTTGGTGTGTTGAATGCGACGGCGCCACTGGCTTTTTGATTTCCACTCGTACCCTCACTTTTTAAAAGAAAAAAAAAAACGTTGTTCGAAGGTAATAAATCATACTATCGATCAAGACGGGATGGACAAACACGAGCAAGACATGAAGTCGTTGGGCTCGCGGATGAACCATGCAGCGACATGAAACCCGACCATAGTCTATTTCTCTTCCTGAAGAACGTAAGGTTTTGTTCGTCACGTATAGACCTGAACCTCACGCTACCAGACCGCAGTACCGGAGCGTACAGTCATCCATTGGCGCTAGTCAGTCCGCACAGACTCTCCCACTACAGCTATACCTGACCTCAGCAGAAGACAGACTACTCTACAGTATCTCCATTCCGTCTTGAACATAGCCAAGAGACTGTTCTGCCGAGCCGTCTAATCAGAAGACAGGTATGAACAAGCTGCCGCTACGCCCATTGCAACAGCCGACCGCACGGAACACGGCCTACGAAAGAAAGGAGGTGAAAAGAAAAGACATATGAGAGGTTATACAGGTATCTCATGCCGAGCGTGCGCTTGGCAGACGCTTTGGTGTGCAAGTAGATTGACTGTTTGAGACAGGTCCTGCAACACGTACGATGCGCAGGGGCGGCTCTAATTTCGAAGTTGAGGTGACGGAATCACGCACATCTGCGGCTTCGCGTGGCCATCTGGATTGATGCGATCGATACCTGACATATTCGTATCCCATCTGCGCGGAAATAGATTCGTAATGTGTCCTGTGCTTCACCCTGAAAGATCCAGCGACACCGTCCAGATCCGAGGCCTATCGCGTCGCGTGGATATTGGTGCGTACACGTGGTTGATCTCGCTTGCTGTGCACAAAGAGTCAACGGAGTCAACGGCTCAAATTCCATCTATGGCTACTGGTTTCATGATTCATCATGACTCATGCCGCGAAGCCAAGTATTGCAACTGATGGCACCAGGCCCTATCAACGCTGTATCATGGCCAACATCCACTTGCTCTTTCACCCGGAGGTGTCGCCAGCACATCAGAAGCAGGACATTGTGTTCTATTAATGATGGCAGCAGCGACTTGCTGATCCCCTTCCATTCCTTGCCGCGCGGAACAGGGCTGGAACAAGCCAGTAATATTTTGCCGCCTCCAATCCCTCGTCTTCACGCTCGTCATATTTGGTTTCTAGTCATGGCAACGGGCCGCCTTCTCTTCGAACACGAGGCTTTTTGTCATCGCCAGGCGGAGATTAGGCTTGCTGCGTTCATAGAGAACGCGTATGTTAGCGAGCGCGACGTTTCTTGTCTGGCATATTAGGGACGTGCGCGGATGCATTGACGATAGTCCATCGCAGCTGTCCTCGATCTCACAAATGGGTGCTCCGTTGGGAGGATACCCATCTTGTTTTCAAGGCTTCTTTGCGCTTTCAGCACCTTCTGTCTGTGTCGTAGGAAAGAATGTGCATCGAATGCCATGCTCTCGTAAATTTCATAGATACATCCTATCGTTCTAGTTCACACATGCTATTTTTATGCATAACACGCTGCATAGATATGGGCGTCGGTACATTTTTATGCCCCTTCTCTCTTGCAATCTGTTCATAGAGTGCAGCCACACAAGACCATGATTCGTCCAGCATAATCTACTGTCTATTCATACCGAT
>QLPN01008188.1:0-29557 GCA_003314395.1 Albatrellus ellisii
GACTCTCTTTTCTCATCTTTATTTACAGCTGTTTATCTCTAGTTCGTTTCATGCTTGTGGCTGAGCCACTTACATCACATGGATACGTACTTACTGTGCATTACTGCGCATTTTTGTTTACTTACTGTGCTTTACTGTGCAACTTTACTATAGTTAGATCACTAGTTTAGTATAAATAGTTGACAAACTGGCGGTCTTAAACCCCAGTCTTGTCAACTTCACAATCTAGGGATTTTCCTTATACTGCGCTTGATCTAAGCTCGTTTCAATCTCACTTCATTCTCTAAGAACAAAGTCTAAAAAACTCTAAGCCACTAAATGTCGCTAAGACATCTTACACTCATCACTCTGGATCCTTGTATCATTATTGGTGGAATTATCTTCATTACTATCTTGTTGATCCCCTTCTTCATCATCATCAGGAATCTCTATTACATTCATCAAGCTCATACCCAAACCTTGGTTACCAGGAGTAACACTATAGACCTTCCCTAAGACTGTCCAATAGGCCGCTCTTAGCAGGATCTCACACATATCCCCATTGAATTGGATGTGTGGAGACTGATAGGAGATTACCATGGAGCTCAGGGACATAGAGTACATCCTGCAGGATAGTCTGGTTCCATTTCTTGTTGGTGTGCATCTTCATGTGGATGTTGCTGGCACCCTCAGCTAGACCTAGCCAGACTTTGCACAGTGTAGTGAACAGATGGTAGAGGTAGAACCAGTCATGGTTGGAGTCCATGTGGTGACTGGTGCCTGAGTTGATGAGCCAGCAAGCTGTGAGGTTGTTGCATTGCACAAGTTTTTCAGTGACTTTGAAGAGATTGAATTGTTGATTTTTACCTATCTTAGGATGCTGGACATACTTCCATATCCTTATCTCTTTCTATCTTTACAATTCAGGCTCCTCTCTAACTCTATTTAGCCTTTACTATATCTTCTTCACCTTGCCATCTTCTCACCTCAGCACTTCTGCTCTTTGAGCTCTCTTCTGACATACCTGCTCTATGCAGCTCTCTCTTTCTTCTGTGTACCCTCTGGTACACATCTTCTCTACCTCTGGCTATCTCTTTAGCTATATCTCTGGCCATATCTCTAGCCATCTTGTTAGCTATCTCTCTAACTTTCTAGGCCTCTGGACTGTGGTCCTCTTGGCTCATCTATCTCCACCTGGGTTTACAAGCCCATCTCTACATTACAATGTTCAACATGCTGTTTGCCACTTTGCCCATGTTTCAATATGAATGACATATCATCATTATCATCTTTGTTGTGTGTTTGAGTGCATAGTGCTGTGTTGTCAGTAGCAACATGCACTGTTGCAGTGCCCTTTTCAGCTTTGAGCTTGTGGCCATCTTTGACTTTGTGGCTGTGGACTTTGCAGTGTGTACAAAACCATTTTGCCTTGTGCTTTGCCTGTTGCTCCTCATCCAACATTGTGGATCCCTTGCCTTTGCCTTTGCCTTTGCTTTTGCTTTTGCCTTTGCCTTTGAAGCAAGCCAAAAATGTGCCCATGGAATCTGTGGCATGATTTTGGTGTTGCTCCTTGAGTGTGACTTGCAAGCAAACATTCTTGATGTTGAGATTGGTTGCCTTCATGAAGGTGAGGATTGTTTTGAGTGTGTTGTAGGATGGAGGTAGTGAGATGATGATGGTGATGGCAATGAGTTTTTTGTTGAGTTGCTGCCCAAGTGAGGAGAGAGTGTGTGCAGTGCACACCATCACATTTATTTGCAGTTTGAGGGGGGCATCATCAGATAGAGTGCTGTGGAATAGCTCAGTAATCAAGTAAGCAATCTTCTGCTCCACTTTCCCTTCACATCATGTCATTAACTTCTCCCAAGCATTGTTTAATGTTGTTGTGTATAGCATGGTGTTGAGAGGCTTGTCACTGAGCATCAATGTGATTTGCATGCATGTGTTGTGGTCATGGTTGACCCAGTTGTTGTAGTCAGGTGATGTGTTGGCCAGGGCCTTATCAGAGCTGCTGACAATAGGCCATAGTCTGTACACTTGAAGAACCATTTTGATGCAAAATTTCCAGAAGGTGAAAATTTCACTGTTTTCTGTGAGGAAAGGTATGTTGTAGAGCTTGCTTGAGGCTTTTGCATTTGAGCTTGTCATGGTGCCTGCCATCATGGCAGTGCATCCAGTTGCTGGTGCAGGACTGTTGCTTGTTGAGGCTGCTGCTGACATGGTGTGTGAAGTGTGGGGGTGTGAGTTTGTCTTGAAGGTGGTGCTTGCTCAGTTTTGATAGACCTCAGGTCTCATAATCTATTGAAGGAGGTTGCTTGGAAAGAGCATGGATAACTGTAGAAAGAAGAGAAATAATATTTTCAGTCTCTTCATAGAAGACTAAGGGAAAAGAAAACATGTGAGAGAGATTTTCTATAACTTAATGGTCTGTCCATATCATCCCTGAGTCCCATGAGAGGTCCATGTGGCAGAACCAGAGAGTAGATGAGTGTACCAGACATTGGTACAAGACTAGCAAAGAGCCAGAGACGACAACAAGGGAAAAAGATATAGAGATGAAGCTATAGAGTTATAGCTCCACTCCAAATACCAAGACAAAAGAACTGCTAAAAGCAGGAGATAAGAGCACAGCCAGATAAGACATCAGAGTAGAGCCACAGATGGTAGATAAGAGAGATGAGATGTGATAAGATATAGATGAGATAAGTAAGAAGATAAGATGTAGATAGAGAAAATATAGTAAGAGGAACTGCTCAGTGGCATAAAAACCAGATGAAATCCAACAGCCATGCAGTTGCATGTTCATGCATTTGCAGTCATGCACAGTCATGTGTATTTGCTGTCACATGTCACTGGAAACTCCAACACTTTCCAAGCAACCTCCTTCAATAGATTATGAGACATGAGGTCTATCAAAACTGAGCAAGCACCACCTTCAAGACAAACTCACACCCCCACACTTCACACACCATGTCAGCAGCAGCCTCAACAAGCAACAGTCCCACACCAGCAACTGGATGTGCCACTGCAATGGCAGGCACCATGATGAGCTCAAATGCAAAAGCCTTGAGCAAGCTCTATGATGTACCTTTCCTTGCAGAAAACAGTGAAATTTTCACCTTCTGGAAATTTTGAGTTGAAATGGTTCTTCAAGTGCACAGACTATGGCCTATCATCAGTGGCTCTGATAAGGCCCCAGCCAAAACATTGCCCAACTATGATGACTGGGTCAACTGTGACTGTGATGTGTGTGTGCAAATTGCATTGATGCTCAGCAATGATCCTCTCAACACTGTGCTATATGCAACAACATCAAAAGATGCTTGGGAGAAGTTAATGATGTGATATGAAGGGAAAGGGGAGCAGAAGATTGCTTACTTGATTACTGAGCTATTCCACAGCACTCTATCTGATGGTGCCCCCCTCAAACTGCAAATAAATGTGATGGTGTGCACTGCACACACACTCTCCTCACTTGGGCAGCAACTTGACAAAAAACTCATTGTCATTGCCATCATCATCTTGCTCCCTCCATCCTATGACACACTCAAAATGATCCTCACCACCATGAAGGTGACCAATCTCAACATTGAGAACATTTGCTCACAAGTTACATTTGAGGAGCAATGCTGAAATCATGCCACAGATTCCACAGGTGCATTCATGGCTTGCTTCAAAGGCAAAGGAAAAGGCAAAGGACCTGCAATGTTGGATGAGGAACAACAGGCAAAGTGCAATGTGAAAGGGTTTTGTACACACTGCAACATCCATGGCCACAAATTCAAAGACTGTCACAAGCTCAAAGCTGAAAAGTGTGCCATGATGGTGCATGTTGCTACTGACAGCACAGCACTATGTGCTCAAACATGTGACAAAGATAATAATGATGATGTGTCATTCAATCTCTTCTAAGTTGCTGAAAAACTCACACAATGTGATGATCTCTCAGCTTGCTGGCTCATTGACTCAGGCACCAGTTGCTACATGAGCTCCAACCATTACTGGTTTTACCTCTACCATCCAATCACTATGCCCCACAAAGTCTGGCTAGGCAATAACAGCTACAGTGACTCCCAAAATTGATTCAATGTTTTGCAATCTCTCATTGTTTGCTGATTAAATCAGGAACCAGAATGAATAAGACCAAAGTGTAAGTCTATGCCTAGAACTAGAACATCAGGGCTATACATTGTATAAACAATTATGTAATCTGGATCAGTATCTATGGAGATATAAGCAGCTTAATCTAGGGTATCATTGAATCAATTTTGTAACTACCTGTCAAAAAACCAGAAGCTAGGAATTCTAATACTTTGTATGACCTCCCTTGGCCTTAATTACTGCCTCAAGTCTTCTAGGCATACTTTCAATCAAGCTCTGACACACCTCTGCCACTCTCTCTGTAATCTCCCAAACTCCTTTAGGCATTGTTGAATACTCCCCCAGCCATCATTTGATATGTTGCCACAGATGTTCAATGGGGTTTATGTCTGGAGACTGTGGAGCCCAGTCCAGAACATTGATATCATTGTCTTCAAACCATTTGGTGGCCTTTTTGGAGGTGTGCTTGGGGTCATTATCCTGTTGAAAAATGACATCCTTGGTGGAAAACCCTGATTCCTCCAGGCTTGGCAGTAGGTTGTCCTCCAAAATACTCACATCCTGATCTGCATTCATCTTCCCCTCAACCTCTGCAAGTATTCCAACTCCCTCCCAACCTATACAGCCCCATACCATGATGTTTCCACCTCCAAACTTCACTGTGCCCTGCACCTCAAGATCGATCAGCCCCTGGCCAACCTGCTTCCAAACCCACTGCTTTCCATCTGACCCAATTCTGTTGATTTTGGTCTCATATGACCAAATAATCCTCTTCCAGTCCTCTACAGTCCAGTCTTGGTACTTCAAAGCAAAGGCTAAATGTTTCTTGCAATGTACTGCAGAGAGTAGTGGTTTTTTCTTCTTTGTTACAGCCTTCAATGAATGTCATTTAAGAACTTGGCACACAGTTTGTGAGGAGACAGGGTTGGGGATGATGGTGATAAGATAGAGGATTAGATGTAGATCAGACAAGATGAAAAGATAAGATGATCTAATCTAATCATATCTGAAGTAAAACATAAAAGAAAGTAAAAGAAAAGAAAAAATATAATGGTGGGGAATAAAGCCAGCAATAGGAGTCTGACACCCTCTGCCTTCATTGCATGCATGAGCATGGCTACTGCCAACATATGGACCTGGCATTGCTGCCTAGGTCACATCAGTGTAGACTCTGTCCTGCACATGGTCCACAATGGTATGGTCAAGGGCATGGCCATCACCAGCAACATGACCTGTGATGCTCTCAGGATATGTGAGCCTTGCACCAAGGGCAAGCATGCATGATATGATGTTGCAAAATCAACACAGATGTGCATTGATACAGCACTTGGCCACATCTTTTCAGATCTGTGTGGGCCCATGCAAACATGCTCCTGTGAAGGGAATGACTGCTTCACAAACATTTATTGACAACAAGTCACACAAGGTCTTCATCTGTGGCCTCAAACACAAAAGTGATCTGCATGAATGTCTCACAGACTTTGTCACATGTGCTGAAGTTGAGACCAGTGCAAAAATGAAGGCACCATTCAGACAGCAGAGGTGAATATATGGGCAAGTGCATGCAGAAGTTCCTGCAGGCACATGGCATTAAACACAATGATGACTGCCAACATGCTGCAACATAACAGTGTTGCCAAATGCATGAGTCACACACTTGTGGAGACCATGTGCACACTGCTCACTGATGCCAACCTCCCACATTATCACTGGTATGATGCTATTGAGTATGCTGCTTACTTGCACAACATAGTGCCAACACATGCACTCAAAGATGGTCTCATGCTGGAAGAATCCTGGAGCAGTAACAAGCCCAATGTTGCCCTTGTTTGCATCTTTGGTTGCAAAGCCTTCATCCACATTCCAGACAAGTACTGATGCAAACTCAACATGAAGTCACTGCTTTGCACCTTATCAGCTAAGTGTACCTACCACCTGGTCCACTGCCTGAGTGGGTGCATCATCAAATCACACAACAGGATCTTCAATGAAGGGGGCCCCACAAAATGCTATGAGCAGATCATCTTTGATCCCAACATGGACAACTCAGAGTCCCATGAGTGTGATACTCATGCCAGCAACCCACCAGTTTCTCCTGTCAAAGCTCCCCCAACTGTGACCCCTATGACAGTAACCACTGACACACAGCTGTGAGGCCAATGCTATGTCAAAGTCAAACAACTGAAGAAAGAGCTAAAACAACAAAATGACAATCTTGCTTAGACTAGCAGATATCCCAGATATATAATCAGTAAAGGTAAGACAATGAGAAGACTAGTGATAGGAGTGGCCTATTGGACAGTCTTAGGGAAGGTCTATAATGATACCCCTGGTAACAAGGTAGTGAGTACATGCTTGATAAGCATAATAGATGTTCCTAATGACAATGAAGAGTGGGATCAACAAGATAGTGATGAGGATGATTCCACCAATGACTGTATGAGGATCCAGAGTAACAAGTTTAGGGTGTCTTAGCAACACTTAGAGTGACTTAGAGATCTTAGACTTTAGTTCTTAGAGGATGAAGCAAGTTGGTAGTGAGCTTACGTCAAGCACAGTATATAGGAGAATCCCTAGATTGTGAAGTTGACAAGACTGGGGTTTAAGACCACCAGGCTTTCAACTACTTATACAAAACTAGCATCCTAAGTATAGTAAAGTTACACAGTAAGGTGCAGTATTGCACAGCAATACATGGTAGTGCACAGTAATGTGTAGTTGTCAGGACATACTTATTTTTCTCTTCATTTTACAATTTCTTTCATCCTTATCACTCAAGATCTACTAGAGATATCTTATCAGATCATTAGTAGATCTTATTGCAATTATCTATGACACATATTCATTTAGTCATTGGACTGCTTACTATACATGTATGACTACATTTCCCACAAATACTTACTGATGCAGTGCAATGCTGCACATTGCTTACTGATACTTCTCACAGATGCTGTGCATCTTATTTACATATGCCTGCCCTACAGTGACAGCACATGGTCTGTGCACCAATCCCTGTAGTATATAAGGAGTCTCATGTAGTAGATAGTTCCTTAGCTTTATACATCTGAGATATCCACTATACAGTGTGAATATTCTAAGGTGTATTGTCTCCTCCCCTTGCCAATCCCCCTCTCTTTCAGTTGTGACCTTGCTGCCATAGCGTGTGCCTCACAGTAGTAAGATGTGTCTGTTGTGTAAGTAATGTGACTTAGCCACAGGCATGAAATGAACAAGAGATAAACAAAGACAAATAAAGACAAGATGGGATGAGTCCTTGCTAATTGTATAATGATAGTCCTTAGCAAGTAAATGTTATAATAAATAAAGAAAGATAAAGAAAAAGATAAGTCTAATATAGTACTTGGAGCTAAGCTCACACTTAAGTATGTAAATACTTAAGTACTATAAAAGAGAAAGGAAAGATAAATCCTTATTAAGTAAAGGGGAGCTAAGCTCACACTTGTAGTAATAATACTACACTTTACTAGTAAGTATGATAAAAGAGAAAAGAAAGAGAAAAGAAAAAGAAAACCATTACAAGGTGCTGAAGCAAGTGCCTCATAACAACTAGAAGAAACTGCACCTAGTGGATATCCCAGATGATCAGAACTGGGGATAAAATGCTAAGTGAACTATCCTATATATACTACCCTAAAGAGTGCACAGACCATGCTGTACAGTATAGGGCCAGAGAATGAGAAAGTGGAATAATGATGTCATATCTAATAATAGAGAAGATGTGTAAGTGCTGACTGAGGCTCTGCAGTAACTGTGAGAGTGATTGGTGATACTCTGCAGCAGGTGTGAGGAGGACTGGTGAGCATCTGCAGTAAGAATGAGAAAAAAAGGAATGCATGACTGTGGGAATTGCTTTGACAGATCAGGAGTGATTGTAAGATCTATAGTGATAGAGCCATAAGAAATATAGAGAAAAATGAGGAAAAATAAGAGAAAAATAGGAGTGGCCTGACAAATACCCCCTTCTTAAGGCAAGACATCTCAACAAGCAAAAAATGGAGATGAACATGTGTGGAAAATATCTTCCTCCTCTCCTTCCATAGACTTGAAAGGGATGCCAGCAAAGAGTGATGGAGAAAGGGGAATAATGGAAGAGGATTTGGGTAATTCTTTCAAATCTTCATATCATTTAGGAGTAATGACCCCATCATCATCTTTGTCTGTAAAATCGTCTTCATTGTCAATGATGCCAAATGGAATTTCCTCATATCCTTCATCAAGAACTGGTGGTGGAGGAGTGGGTGTATCTTCAATAATCTGTCAAGCACAGTGTGGTTGAGCCATCAATTTGGGTGAAAATTCCATCTGGTAAAGGGAATAAATGGCTACCAAATGTATTGCTTGAGGATTCTCTTTATGGTACCTCTTGAGCATATCAGGAACATCTTCCATCAATACTGAAGCATGTTCCCAAGAATTCTCTTCTGTGGGGTAGTCCTTCCATTTGACCAGATATTGAACTTTACCACAAGAAAGACAACTATTGAGAATTTCCTCAACTTCATATTCTTCAATCCCATTCTTGATAATAGGAGGAGGAGGATGGTGAACCTCTCATTCAATGATGACATCTTTGATAAAAGGACAAAGTTTGACAACATGGAAAACAGGATGAATCTTTATCATCTTTGGGAGTTTGAGACAAGATGCATTATTGGAAAGTACTTTGAGTACTTTGTAATGTCCAAGGCATTTATGATCCAATTTCTTCATTGGTCTTCCAGTGTCATTGTTGGTAGCTTTGAGCCAAACTTTATCTCCAACAGCATAAATCAGGGTCTTGCCACAATGTTCATCATAGAACTGCTTCATATCATCTGCTGCTTTCTTCAAAGATATCTCTGCCTCTTCTCTGATGCATTTGAGCCCTGCTACAAACTTGTCCACTGAGTCAATCCTAGTAGACATACAAGGTTCATGGCCCATTCTTGGATCTTGTCCATAATTCAGCATAAATGGAGAATATTTTGTTGCTGAATGAACACAATTATTGTAGGCAAATTCAGCCATATTGCCCAGTCATTCTGTTGATGATTGATAAACAGATGGAAATATTGCTCTATTTCTTGATTTATCCATTCTGTTTGACCATCAGTTTGAGGATGATAGGCTGTAGACATAGCCATTTGAATTCCCAATAAATGATTCAATTTGTGCATAACTTGTGATGCAAATTGTGGTCCTTGATCTGACAACACCTTCTCTGGAAGACCATGATGTTTCCATACATGATCTCTCATAAGGTGTGCCACTCCTTCTGCCATTACTGTTTCCATGGTTGGAATAGCATGAATCATTTTAATAAAACAATCCATGACCATGAGGATAGAGTCATTGCCTTGGCTTTCAGGCAATTTGATGATGAGGTCTGTGGGGATGATCCGCCAAGGATGTGATGGGATTTCATTAGGCATTAACTCTCCTTGTGGTTTCATAGTGAAAGTTTTCATCCTTTGGCATAAATTGCATCCTTTGACATATTTCTTGACATATGACACCATGTTTGGAAACCAGAAATGTCATCTGACCATTTCCAATGTTTTCTTGTAACCAGGATGTCCTGCCAATGGTGGATTGTGACAGGTCTTCATCAGGTTGGCATACATTGTCTCTGGAATGTAAAGTTTCCCATCATAAAAGAGTGTCTTCTTTTCATCTTCACTCCATCATGTAAACATTGCAGTTCTCCTCAAGTCTGCATCCAACTTGTCCCAGATGATATAATTGTGGTCATCTTTTTGAGCGTCCATGATCTTCTTCAAGATAGGAGGACTGAGTGCTGCAAGTGAAGTTTTATGTTTGAAAAATCCCAGTTTGAGCAAGATGACATTTTTGTTGTCATATTCTACCCTCTTCTTATGGTCCAAACATCTCAAGAGGAGATCAGGGTGAATCTTGGTAGTGCCTGGTTTGTGGACCATATCAATCTGGAAATGCAACAAATAAAGCAACCAGCAAGCTTGACAATGATTGAGTTTCTGGGCTGTCATGAAGTATTCCAAGTTCTTGTGGTCAGTGATCACTTGAACAGGGTGAATGGAACCTTCAAGATAGTGTCACCACACTTCCAGAGCATGGATGATGGCCAACATCTCCTTGTCATATATGTCATAGTTACACTCAGCAGGAGACAAACCTTTACTGAGGTAAGCAACCAGGTGCCACTTGTTATCCTGTTGAAGCTGAGAAAGAACCACACCAGTAGCATAACCAGAACTATCTGCTTCAACTCTGAATGGATACTACTCATCTGGAAACACTAGAACTGGTTCAGAACACACAGCATCTTGTAAATGAGTGAAAGCCAATTGCTGTTCATCATTCCAATGCCACTTGATGTCCTTCTGCATAAGTTCATTCAAGGGTTAAGTGATGTTGGAGAACCCAAGAATAAAATGACAATAAAAGTTGCAGAAACCCAAAAATGAGTGGACATTGCAAAGATTCTGTGGAATTGGCCAGTCTTTGATACCCTGTACCTTGACTGGATCCATAGCAATTTTGTCAAAAGAAATCTTCAGGCCAAGGAAATTGATGGATGTTTGTTCAAACTCACATTTCTCTGGTTTGAGATAAAGCTTGTTATCTGTGAGTATTTGAAGTACTTCCTGTGTGACCTTCTGATGTTCTTCCAACATTGCTGTGAAAATCAAAATATTGTCCATGTGTACCACAACAACTCCCCTAGAGATGAGACCACAGAACAAGTGATTCATCATTGTTTGGAATGTGGCAGGGCTATTGCAGAGACCAAAGAACATAACAAGAGGTTTGAATAATCCCTTGTTGGTAATGAAGGCAGCCTTCCATTCATCACCATCTTTGATTCTGATGTTGTTATAGCCTCAACAGACATCCATCTTGGTAAAATACCATGCTCCACAAAGTGTTGAACTTTCTACTGTACATCAATTAATGCATCTCCTACTCATCCTTTCATTTGGCATTCCTCCCTTTCACTCTTTACACATACTTACATACTCTTGACACATCACTTCCACTCCCACACTGTCAGGACATACTTATTTTTCTTTTCATTTTACAATTTTTTTGATCTTATTGCTTAAGATCTACAGGATATATCTTATCTCATCATATCAGATCATCTGTAGATCTTATTGCAATCATCTATAACTCATAAGTATTTCATCATCAGACTAATTACTATACATGCATGACTCATATTCTCACAGTCAATTACTGATGCTGTGCATCTTACTTACATATGCCTGCCCTACAGTGTCAGCACACAGTCTGTGCGTCAATCTCTTTGGTATATATAGGGCACTTCTATAGTGTGTATTTCCTTAGCTTTATACATCTGGGATATCTGCCTGATAGCATGACTTCATCCTAAGTGTATTGTCTCATCCTTTGCCAATTCCCTCCTCTTACTTTTGTGACCTTGCTGTCTAGTGTGAGCCTCACACACCACCTATTCTGTCAGGATGCGTTATTTTTCCTCTTTATTTTACAATTTTCTTTTATCTTATCACTCAAGATCTACAGTACATCTTATCTTATCCGATTAGATCTTTTGTGATAATCTATGACTCATTCATCATTCATCATCGGGCCACTTACTCTTTACTTATGACACATATTCCCACAGACACTTACAAATACTCTCACACTGACTGTGCAATGCTGCACATTACTTACTGATCATTCTCACACATGCTGTGCATGACATCATGCTATCCTCTTTACTATACTTCAAACGCCTGCCCTACAGTGATATATGCGGTCTGTGTGCATGGGCAGTTACTATATATACTGTACTTCATAGTGTACTTGTTCTTTAGCTTAGTACTTCTGGGATATCCACTTCATAGTGAGTTAGTCCTTGAATATACTATCATCCCTCTTCCTCCTTCCTCTTCATTAATTCTACTGTGTGAACTCGCTAGTAGCATCGGCCTCACATATACTCTGGACAATGCATGTCCCCTACATACTTAGGCATCCTTGTACTCTAGGATTGCCTCTCCACCCCAACCATATTCACTTTCACTATATAAGATGCATACCTTATTACATATCTCCTCAGTTGTTGCCTTACAGACAACTGAGTGAGTACTATCACTTCTTGCTCCTTATCCTTTGTCTTACAATATCCCTGCAGCTCTCTTCTCATATGTCATGGCACATTCTCACTGTCCACACCTTCCCTACATTGCTGCAGTCATGCTGCTTCTTCTCTCCATGCTCGGAGACCCAATGTATCTGCTGCTAATGCTCCTCACCACATACATTGCCTGCCATAACCTGCATGAACACAAAGATGATCAATCAATTCTGAAATGAGAGGAAGAGGATAGCTATTTTTGATTGTCACATCATTGAGCTTGCAATGATCTTGGACAGGTCAAAGATCTCCAGATTTCTTTTTGATGAAGAAGAAGGGTGATGCCATAGGGGATTTTGAAGGGCAAATATGACCACTCTTCAGATTCTCTTCAATGAATAACCCCAATTGTTTTTGTTCATCTAAGGAAAGGTTGCAAACTTTACCAGCAGAGGGTTTAGCACCTGGTTTAAGTTCAATAGCATGATCCCAAGGACATCTTGGAGGGAGAGAATTGAAGGCTTCTTTGTCAAATGCCCATTTGAAATGATGATATGCTTTGGGTACTATGTCTTCAAAATTCTTCTTCAACTTCTTCTTTTCTGCTTCAATGGTGAGATCTTGGCCAATGTTTTGAATGGCTGCCTCTATTTCTTTTTTATTGACCATGACCATTAATATCCAATTTCCTTCTTCAGCTGTGATCCATTCTTTGGCTTCTTCATGTATTGCTCAATTTTGTTGCTTCATCAACTTCTTGTTTGACTTCCATACTTGTCCATTGGCTTTGAGGCATACTTTGCATCTGTGAGGGCATCAGGTGAAATGTATTTTTCCCTGTAACCAGTTGATTTCAGGGTTATGGATTTTCAACCATGATTCACCAACAAGGACATTCTTTTTTCCCAGATTACAGACAGCAAAAGTAGCATGTTCCATATGGCCATTGATAGTCATAATGAAGTCAATCATTTCTTCAATAGATCCTCCTTGATTTAGCAATCCATTGACATTGTAGACTGGTATGGGTTTTGTGAGTTCTTTTGTGTTTAAATTGTTTTTCTTGACAAATTCCTTGTCAATGTATAATCCAGTAGCTCCTGGATCAAGCAGAGCATCTTGTAACCCTTTGGATTACTCATTACACACCCAACACCTGTTTGATCCTTCCCTCCTACATACATCATGGTCACCTACATCAGATCTCCCCTTTATCACATGTTTCTGAGACTCATCATGAGATCATACCACCCACTGCCTGCCTCATGTATTCCAACCCTCATCAAACAGTACTTAAGACCAGCAGTATGACCCTAGACTACAGGCCCTCCTTGTTCTGTCTTTTTCCTCTTTTCCACTCTTCAGATCTCCATACTTTAGTCTTGCTGCTGCTATACAGACTGTTGTCCTTTTTAGCTGCCCTTGTCCAATCTTGTCACCTTCCACTCTGAGTGTTCTGCATACAAGCATATTTCCACATCTACTTCTAAGACAGCTCTGGTGTCTACTGTTTGAATCTTGAGTTTCATTTCAGGAAAGCTTATGATATTGAATGTTGTTTGGACATATTCCTTTTTCTCAATAGGAGGAGTAACCTGTTGCATTTGAGGTTTCACTTCAGACTGAGAGCAAGATGGAACAATGTGTGTTAAATAAATTTGGGTACAAGCATTGAGATGATCAACGTCCATATCATCAGTGTGAAACACAGGCCATATGCAAAAGGGAACTAGAATAGTTCTTATTGTTGTCTGTGTCACTGTAGTCTACTTATAGTAAGTGCTATGGTGCATGGACCATTTATTGGTAGGATGAAGAACGTGTGTACGTATGTATGTGAATGATGTGGTGTGTGGTACAGTATATTGACAAAAAAGGAAGGAGTAGATTAGTAAGACTAGAACATCAACACCCCCCCATGCTGGGTACACACTCAATCAATCCAAGATGTGATCTATGACTGGAGAATAGGGGGAGAGCGAGAGACTTTGTAAGAACATCGGCAACAATGGAGGAAGATGGGAGTCTATGAATGGAAATAGACCCATTAGAGATGCAGTCACGGATATAGTGGTGGTGAATATCAATATGTTTGGTACCTCAAGTAACAACAGGGTTATTAGCGATATCAATAGAGCCCTTGTTATCCCCATATAAGAGAAGAGAGGAAGAAAAACCAAAACCAATTTCCTGTAGTAAAGAACGTAACCACATGCCTTGTGCAGCCGCTTGTGAGAGTGACATGTACTCAGCTTCCGTTGAGGACAGAGACACAGTGTGTTGTTTCCTGGAGGACCAGGTGACTGCTCCGTTGCCTAGCAGAAAGACAAATGCACCAACAGATTTGCGATCATTCAAATCAGCTGCCCAGTCTGAATCTGAATAACCCACAAAGCCATTGTGACTACTGCCGTCATATCGTAGGTGGTAGTGGATGGTGCCTTTAAGATATCACAGGATGTGTCATCCCAGGGTTAGATGAGCAGGGAGAGGATTAGTTAGGAACTGAGACAGTTTCATGACGGTGAAGGTGATATCAGGATGTGAAACGATTGTGGCATAGAGCAGTGATCCTATCAGTTGTTGGTATGCAACATGAAGAGTGGGGTCTGCTGAGTGGTTGTGGTCAGCTTTGGTGGGAGAGGCTCCTGGAGGCAATGGAGTTGTAGTAGGATTGCAGTTGGTTAAGTCGAAGTGGTCAAGGAGGTCAGTGATGTATGCTTCCTGATCTATCTCGAGTACACAGTTGTGTCAGTCTCTGGTGACATGAAGCCTGAGATAGGACTTGATCTCCCCTAGATCCGTCATCTGAAAAAGAGCTTGTAATTGTGCTTTGCATGTTTCAACTTCTTCTAGTGATCCTCCTAATATGGTGATGTCATTGATGTATAGAACAATGATTAGTGGCTTTGATGATCCACTGGAAACATATATTCTGGAATCAGAATACATGCACATGAAGGAGAGATTAAGAAGGGAGATGTGCATTTTGTGATGCCATTGCTGTGATGCTTGCTTTAGACCATATATTGCTTTGGAGAGGCGACAGACTTTGGTCTCTTCTCCTGGTATGGTGAATCCTTGGGGTTGCTCCATGTAGATTTCTTTGTCCAGATCGCCATTGAGGAAGGCAGACTTGACATCCATGGAGTGTACCTCCCAGTCTTCTAGTGTGGCTATGGCGAGAAGGGTTTGAAGCGATTCAAAATGTGCAACTGGTGAGAATGTTTCGTTGTAGTCGATGCCCTGTACTTGTGTGAACCCTTTCGCAACAAGGCAGGCTTTGTATCGTCCGTCAGCTTTGTGTTTGAACACCCACTTATTCCCCACAATGTTGTGGCCCTTTGGGAGGTCAACGAGATCCCAAGTCCCAAGTTTGTCAAGGGAGGAGAGTTCCTCATTGCAGGCAGAGCACCATGCATCAGAGTCAGGACTCTCCAAGGCTTGCTTCAGCATTAGCAGATCACATGACACAGTGTGGGAGAGAATCGCTGAAAGGGAAGGTGTACCGTGAGGAGTGGCAAACACGTTGTCGTTGTCTGAACCCCCCCCTTCACCGAGGATGTCGACGAACTCACAGGGACCATAGGCACTATTGTGAAAATGCATTGGATGGTGTGTGACATGCTGTGACCGGTGGGGGATAGGGTAACTGGTGTCAACCAGATGGACAGGCAGGTGCTGGCCAGGTGGCAAGGAGGAGGAGGCCCTGTGCCAAGGAGGTGAGTCTGGGGGACCCAGGTCATGAGCACAGCGTTCTGACTGGCAAGCATGCACACATGGTGGGGGAGCAACAGGTGGAGGTGCATGAGGCGGGGTGAAGGGGGTGACATCACCCTGTCCAGCAGGAGCAGCGATGAGAGATGGAGCTGGAGCAGGCTCCAATGGCACATCAGCGGGAGTGGGAGGAGTAGGAGGTGGTCCTGCAGGGTCAGCAAGCCCAGCAGGAGGAGGACTGCCAGCATCGTTGAACAGCACATCACCATCTCCATCACTAGAGCCATCATCAGAGCACAAGTCATCCTCATCGTCACTATCAACAACATCAGGTGAACTAGGAGGAGGGAAAATGTCTAACATGGTGGGCGTGACAGTGGTGTCCAGAGTGGGAAAGACATCCTCTTTGAAGATGACATCCCTACTGACAATGCACTGAGAGATGGTCTTGTCCCAGAAAACCCAGCCCTTGGTACTGGACTCATAGCCAACAAAGGTGAGGGGCCATGACTTAGGACTCAGCTTGGTGCATTGACTGTTGGGGAATTTGACCCAGGCATGGCACCCAAATATGCGCAAGTGGGACACATCTGGTGGCAAAGAGGAGGGCTGCCACAATGCCTGTGGTGCTTGCCAGCGCAATCACTTGACTGGGGATAGGTTATACATATGAACAGCTGCACGAATGGTGAGTTCCCAGAAGCCTGCAGACAGGCTGGCATGATGAAGAAGGCTGAGCGCATGATTGAGGATGGTGCGATTCCACTGTTTGGCCCTGCCATTCTGCTGTGGTGAGTAAGGTACTGTGAGCTGATGTTCAATCCCTTTGTCCTTCAGGGATGACGCCACTGATGACGTGATGTACTCTCCTCCATGATCAGAACATAGGGACCTAGGCCAGTGGCCAAACAAGGTATGTACACAGGCAAGGTAGTGCTCGAGCGTGCCACCAAACTGGTCCTTCCAGCAAAGGAAAAACACCATACCAAAACCTGAAAAATTGTCGAGGAATGTAGCGAAGTACACATAGTGTGAGCTGAGGGATGTGACAGCCATTGGACCAACAAGGTCAGAGTGTACAAGGTCAAGGGTGGCCATGGTGTGTGAATGTGAAATGCAGAATGGAAGGTGGGGAAACTTGCCTAGTAGGCAACCAGAGCACATGTTGGGGGTAGAAAGCAACGAGGGAATGGTGAAGCCTGAGAGTTGAGATGGGAGGATGCGATGGACAACATGTTCTGATAGGTGGCCAAGCCATTCATGCCAGATGCACAATGAAGGTGAGGTAATGGCATGGATGGAGGAAGGAGGATCCAGGCACAGCCAGTAAGTGCTGTCCCACAGGAATCTGGTACTATGCAGTTGACTGTTCTTGCTAATATCACAGCACCCAGCGCCATAAGTGATTGTGAACCCCAGTGTGTCAAGTTTGCTAATGGAGAGGTAACAGTTGGAGGCACTGGGTATGTGCAGGACATTAGACAGAGAAACATTGATGGACCGCCCATTAGGCAATTGGTGGTGACATGCACAAGTCCCTCAACCCAGACAGGAGATGAGGGCACCATTGCTGACTGCGACAGAGCGCAAGGATTCTTCTTGATATGAAGAGAAGTCACCATGATGTGGGGAGATGTGGTCAGTACAACCAGAATCAAGCATCCAGAGGCCTTGGCTGTCATAGTAGCTCACGTCAAATTCCGAAGCAGCAGAGGACATAGTGTTTATGGACGTAGGTATATCAGTTCCTCCTTTGTCTTTGTCCCTATCCTGCTTATCCAACTAGGCTTTCACATCTGTGGGCATTCCATGCAATGTCCAACACATCTCAACCATGTGATTGCATCTTTTGCAGTGGGAACAGAAGGTCATGTTCCTGCATCCTCCTTGTGACAGAGCAGAGGAGAAGGCTGCTAAAGTGGAGTGAGGTTTAGTCCAAGCTTCTTCATCCAAGATATGGCTGTGTATGTTGCTGATGGCGAGGTGAGTGAGATCTGAGGATGCAAGGAGGGTGGAGGAGAAGGAGCTCCACGACAGTGGGAGTGTGTGTAAAAGGAGGAAACACATATTCTGCTTGCTGATCTCTATGCCAGAAGCTATAAGGCAGTCTTGTGTGATGATGAGAGCATCTATCTGTGGAGTGAGAGGAGTTCCGATATCGAACTTGCTAGTGAATAGGGCTTGGAAGTCGACGAAGGTGGCAATGATGGTTTGTTTTCCATATACCTCTTTCAGTCCGTCCCATGCATGATGCATGGTCATAGATTCACTGGCTACCATGGCTGCAGGTTGCGGTCCACAGTGCATGGAGATGACTGCTTTAGCAACATTGTTGTCGTGGTGCCAGGTTTTGATTTGCTTGGCATTGGTAACTGTAATGATAGGGGCACTTCCTTCGATGTCTTCAGTGGAGGTAATAGGTAGGATAGGTCCCTTTGAGATAGTGTACCAGATACCCATGATGATGAGAGCGGATTTGATGATGTTTGCCCATTGCTTGTAGTTGTCAGAACCTTCCAGAGTGATATTGATTTTTGGAATGGAGGCGGCAAGTGAGGGAGTTGTGAGTTGAGATATGATGATGGTGAGCACGAGATAAGTGTGTGAGTGGAGGAAGGTGAAGATCAAGATGGCAGTGAGTAAGAGAGAGATGCATATAGCCCAGGCAGGGCCCATAACATGTGAAACACAGGCCATACACAAAAGGGAACTAGAATAGTTCTTATTGTTGTCTGTGTCACTGTAGTCTACTTATAGTAAGTGCTACAGTGCACGGACCATTTATCGGTAGGATGAAGAATGTGTGTACGTATGTATGTGAATGATGTGGTGTGTGGTACAGTATATTGATGAAAAAGGAAGGAGTAGATTAGTAAGACTAGAACATCAACAATCAGTCTGAAGCATGGAAAACCTATTGTAGGATGGCGAACTCATGCTCAGTTCCTGTCCAACCCAAAACCCAGCTGTGATGCTCCACTCTTTGAGCTATTTGGGTCATTTAGTCTAAGACCACATGCCTGAAACTCCTTCTGCATCTTGGCCAAGAAGTCTGCCTCATTCAGTGCATGTGTTACAAGGCACTTGCTTTGGCACCTCATAACAGTTTTCTTTTCTTTCTTTTTCTTTTTCTTTTCTTATATTTTACTTACTATAAGTGTAGTATTAACTACAGCAGCAAGCTTAGCTCCTACTTATAGTAAGGACTCATTTCCTTTTCTCTTTATAGTACTTAAGTATTTACATACTTAAGTGTGAGCTTAGCTCCAAGTACTATAAAGACTTATCTTTTCCTTTCTTGCTTCCTTTATTTATTATAACATTTACTTGCTAAGGACTATTACTATACAATTAGCAAGGACTCCCCTTTCTTGATCTTATTTACATTTGTTTATCTCTTGTTCATTTTGTGCCTGTGGCTAAGTCACATTACTTACACAATGGATGCATCTTACTATGCAGTACTGTGCATTACTGTGTATTGCTGTGCAATACTGTGCCCTACTGCATAACTTTACTATACTTAGGACACTAGTTTTGTATAAGTAGTTGAAAGACTGGTGGTCTTAAACCCCAGTCTTGTCAACTTTG
Organism: Albatrellus ellisii; assembly: GCA_003314395.1. Taxonomy (NCBI): domain Eukaryota; kingdom Fungi; phylum Basidiomycota; class Agaricomycetes; order Russulales; family Albatrellaceae; genus Albatrellus; species Albatrellus ellisii. Next base: position 19,475 of record QLPN01008188.1, read on the forward strand.
CAATCTAGGGATTCTCCTATACTGCACTTGACCTAAGCTTGCTACAAACTCACTTCATCCTCTAAGAACTAGGTCTAAGATCTCTAAAGTCACTCTAAGTGTCACTAAGACATCCTAAACTCATCACTCTGGATCCTCGTATAGCCATTGTTGGAATCATCCTCATCACTATATCGTTGATCCCAATCTTCATCATCATTAGGAACATCTATCACACTTATCAAGTGGGTATTCACTACGTTGTTACCAGGGGTATCATTACAGACATTCCCTAAGACCATCCAATAGGCTGCTCTTAGCAGCATGCATCTCCTGAAGGGTCCTCACATTCCCCTTTCTTAGTTGCCCCTGAGGGCATCTTGGTTCTAGACATTCTTGTGCAAAATGTCCTTCTTTTTTACAATTGAAACAAAGATGAGGGCATGGCCCTCTTGCCCTGTCAACATCCATGGGTTCTCCTACATGAGCTGCAGCAGGCATGGATTCTCAACAATGTCAGGATCATCAAGCCTACGGCGGACATCCATAGCACGAGACCACTGACTCCCAACATATCCCTGCTCTCCTTTGGAGAGACTGACTGGGAGCTGCCCTGGATCTAAGCCCAAGGGATGAGGGAACTCAGACTATAGAAGAGGGGATGGAACCAGCTGTAACAAGCTGGAGTCTATTCGTCTAGCTACCTATCTACTTATAGTACTAGAACATGCGCACGGACCAGGCACAGTACATAAGGGCAGGTCAACAGTAACTAGAAGCGCAGCAAGTGTGGGAGTACAGCTTACAGATGTGCAGCAGCTGTGGGAACGATCCCCGAGATGACCATAATGACAGTAAGTAAGATATCTAATGAGATAAGATGTAAAAGATAAGATGAAGATCTTATCTTATCAGATGATCTAAAGATAAACATAAAAGAAAGTAAAGAAAAGATAAAATAACAGTAGGGAATAAAGTCAGTGGTAGGAGTCTGACAAACAAGGAGTAAAATTTGACTGCTGTCCTTGAGGTCTCCCAAAGGATTGTTGTTGTCCTTGTTGTCTTTGTCCCCATATCAACTCAAAATTCTGCATGTCTTGCCAGACATATGCTCTGAGTCTTGCTCTTCTGATCCATCCATCTAAATCTCCAGGAATCGGTGTCTCCACATAACAGGACTGGAGAAGAGGATGGTTCATCCCCTTTTTAAACAATGTGCATGGTGCACCATCATTGTATCCAGACATTGTTTTATTGAGGAGGAATTCCATGATATATTCCTCTATATGCTGACTCCCTTGAGAAATAGTGGTCAATTTATGCTGAGCCATCTGTTCTTTGTTGTGATCTCCAAAGGTAATCTTCATCATTGTTAAGAGATCATCAAAATCTTTGAATGGCTCATTGTGTCACATAGGCTTGGCCCTATGTGCCTCTATTTGTCACAGTATTCCTTTCTTCCATTCTTCTGTGTATCCTCCTTTAATGTGTGACAAGATAACTGTTACCTTGTCATTGTCTTGATATTCTGGATGTGCTCATAAGACAAGGTATATTTGATCCAGATATGACTGGAATTTCTTTTTGTCTCCATCAAAAGGAGTTGGTTCTGCAATGTGAACCTTGGGGAGGTGGACCCAGGGTGGGAGGCCTGTTCCTCGACCTGAAGAGGAACCTCTGTCTTCTGCTGCTACTAAACAGTTCAGAAGATTTGTTACCATCTCCTGTTGCTGTTGAAGCAACTTCTGCTGATCTGTAATCATCTTCATCATCTCCACAAAAGTTGGTTGATTGTGGTCTTGATCCATTAGAGTAGATGCTGCAGATGGAGGTTGTAGAGTTGCTGCTAAGGCTGTACCAAGACCTTTGATGTCTGAGTCTAAGTGGAGGGATGACAATGGTTCTTGATCTTCTAGACTTGTGAATTGATTCCTCAAGTGTGATTCTGGTTCTTCACTGTCTTCTCTGGCTTGTGGAGGGGATGGTTGTCTCCAACTCCAATGGCTCCACCAGTGTCTAGATTCTTGTGACAGATTGTTCAATTATTTGTCAGATAATTTCGATAAGTGTTCCAGTACTTCTGTAGTTGAGTGATGTCAAGTCGATTGCATACTCAGTCATACAACAGAAGTACTATATTTTCAATAAAATGTGTGAATGATAAAACAGACAAACAAGAAAACCATGAATATTCAAAAAGGAGATATATCTACACTAGTATGTAGATGTTTCTGGTCCTCCTGCAATATAAGATGTGAAATGGTGATGGGGATTGATGTGAAAGGTGTGATCAGGATGGGCTGCTAATTCAAGCAGGACAGGGGAGGGACAGGGGATGGATTATTGTAATACTGATACAACAATTCCCTAAACAGAGTAGGAGGGTACTTAACTCTATACCTCTTATCTTGATTCCTCCAACACTCTAACCTAGGATCTGGAAACAACCAAAGGGGAAACTGTTCATAGTTTGTTGAAGGTTTGCTTTGACATTGTATGATGATGCACATGTGCCAAGCAAGAAGGTGATGGCAAATGTGAAGACAGATGGTGGAGGGACAAGTGGTGGGGAGAAGTAAATAGAATTTGACACTTAGACCTTGATCTAAGAGTTGCTCTGTCCTAGAGTGGGTGTGGGGAAGACAGGGGTATGTAGAAGGGGCAGGCAGTCCCCAAGCCATCAGAAGACTGTTCCCAGGAATACTCTGATTGAAAGTGGTCATCCCAGAATGTCCATGATTGCATATCAATTGCTCCACTCCAAGGGTCCACCATGTGCATGCTGTGGAGGATGTCACTAGGCAAGAGGTGGAGGTGGATGGGTTGAACACTATAATGTCCAATCAAGAGTTGAAGGGTGGAAGATGGTGAGCAAGGGACATAAGTGTGAGTCCACAAGCTGCAGGTACACTCACTCTCATGCTTTTGCCACTTGCAGTGATAGCAATGAGTGAGAGGATGGCAGGAGGGGAGAGGGCATGGCAAAAAGGTTCTTGTTTGTGTTTGTGTTTGTGTACAAAACTTATGGTGTAGAAAGGGTGGCAGACAAAGCACAGGTGAAAGCACTGGTCTGCAGGGAAGGGAGGAAGAGGAAAGGTGTGGTGGAGGTGGGAGTTCTGATCAATTGCGAGGCCAATGCTATGTCAAAGCCAAACAACTGAAGAAAGAGCTAAAACAACAAAAGGACAATCTTGCTTAGACTAGCAGGTATCCCAGATATATAATCAGTAAAGGTAAGACAATGAGAAGACTAGAAGCTACTGCACCTAGCAGATATCCCAGATGATCAGAACTGGGGATAAAATGCTAAGTGAACTATCCTATATATACTACCCTAAAGAGCACACAGACCATGCTGTACAGTATAGGGCCAGAGAATGAGAAAGTGGAATAATGATGTCATATCTAATAATAGAGAAGATGTGTAAGTGCTGACTGAGGCTCTGCAGTAACTGTGAGAGTGATTGGTGATACTCTGCAGCAGGTGTGAGAAGGATTGGTGAGCATCCACAGTAAGAGTGAGAAAACAAGTCATAGCTAAAGATAGAACCAGCCAATCAGGGATCAGACAACATATGCATCATCAGCTGATAAAGATGAACAAAAAGGAATGCATGACTGTGGGAATTGCTTTGACAGATTAGGAGTGATTGTAAGATCTATAGTGATAGAGCCATAAGAAATATAGAGAAAAATGAGGAAAAATAAGAGAAAAATAGGAGTGGCCTGACAACAGCCACCTGCAGAAGACATGCCACCACTCAATAGTAGTGAGTACATGCAAGCCACAACAATTGCATCTGAAAGTGATCTGCTCACCTATGAAGAAGCAATGTTGTGCCCCAATGCAGCAGAATGGCTCACAGAATGCAAAGAGGAACTGCAGACCTTCCAACACATGGAAGTCTACACAGAAGTTGACCAACCATGTGATCACAAAACTGTTGGCAGCAAGTGGGTATTCCACATCAAAAGGGGACCAACTGGCAAAATCCAGAAGTACAAAGTGTGCCTAGTTGCAAAAGGCTTCACCCAAGTTGAAGGTGTAGATTATGATGAAACATTCACACCCATCATGAAATTCTCATTGCTTCACACAATCCTCACCATCACTGCCAAACATGACTTCAAAGTTCACTAAAGGCAGCCTATCTCAATGGTGTGCTCAATGAAGAAATCTATCTCAAGCCACCCACTGGATTCAAACCTTCAGTGGGTAAGGTCTGGTGCCTTGGAAAATCCATTTACAGCATGTACCAAGGTGGACAAGTCTGGTATGAGCACATCAAGAAGGAATTTGAAGTGCTAGGTTATACACACTCTAATGTCAACCACCCTGTCTTTCTAAAACATGATGCATCTGGCAAGCTCATATGCATTGTCACAACTTATGTTGACAATATTGTACTTGCATCACACATTATTGACAAAATAGAAAATGTGAAGGCAGCACTTAAACATTCCTTTGATATGACTGACCTCAGTGAAATTGGCTGGATTCTTGGCATGCAGGTCACATGGGATCATGAATGCAAGACCATTGTCCTCTCCCAGGAGAAATATATCAATGATGTCTGTCACAGATATGGTCACCACAACACACACCCCATGGTCACCCCATCACTCCAAAATGAGCAACTCACAAAGCTTGATGCTCCAGAGGTGACAGCAGATGTTCATGGGTACCAGAGCACAGTGGGTGCACTCATGTACACAATGTTAGGGACATGACCCAACTTAGTGTACACCATTGGCATACTAAACCAATATACTGTGACACCAGGTGACATGCATTTCCACACTTTAAATTGCACCTTCTGGTATCCATGTGCCATGGCACATCATACACTCCTCTTCAATGGCAACTCCCCTGGTGAGTTAACAGGCTTCATTGACACTGATTGGGCAGCCAATGTCAATGACAGGTGATCCATCTCTGGATATGTCTTCATTCTCTCTGGTGGCACAATTTGCTGGAGCTCCAAAAAGCAAGCCTCAATGGTGCTCTCTAGCACAGAAGCCAAATACATCACAGGCATGCATACTGCAGAAGAAGCTGTCTGGCTTCACACCCTCCTTCCCAAGCTTGGTGAACTCCATGACTCTCCTATGACACTCTGAATCAACAATCAGTCTGCCATTGCCATTGCATGAAATCTGGCCTTTCATGCACATACCAAACACATTAATGTGCAGTATCATTTCTTATGTGAGAAGTCTACTGGTGGGGAACTGGAATTGGAGTATATTCCAACAGGTGAACAGGTCACTGATGTGCTGACAAAGGGGCTGGCATGGCCAAAGCATGAGCAGTTCTGCTTTGGTATAGGCATCCACTGGTGCACTAGCTGAGTGGGCATGTTGGAGATTACAGTGATGTGCAACAGTGAATGTGCTTTAATGTGACTGGATGACAGTGTGAATTGTGTGACTGCATCACATGGACTTGTGGGACTCAGGGACAATATAGATGGACCTGTTACTTACAGAAATTTTCTCTCACACAGTTCTCTTTTCCCTCAGTCTTCTACAAAGAGACTGAGGATATTATTTCTCTTCTTTCTACAGTTGGCTGTGCTCTTTCCAAGCAACCTCCTTCAATACCAGGAAGGGAAGACAGGTAGATGGAGATGATAAGAGGAGTTATTAATAACAGAGATTATGGAAAAAGGTCCATAACATCAGGGAGTGAGTTTATGTGATGGATGAGAAGTGGAGAGGTTAGTAGCATCTAACCAGACTTTGTCACCAGATCAATAAGGGGAATGCAAAGAGAAGAGTGGAGTAGTCATGAGTGGAAGAGTGGAGTAGTCATGAGTGCAGTGGTAATGTCACAATTAAGGGAAGAAAGAGAAGAAAGGCATTGTGCAACAAAAGGGATATGAGAAGTGGAAGGAATAGAAGGACCTGCAAGTGGGTGATATCCCATGAGAGCAAAAAAGGGAGATTGTAATGTATGGGAGTGAGTATGAGAATTATAAGCAAATTCAGTGAGTGGTAAATAATATGACCAATCATCTTGTCAGGTATTGCAAAAAGCATGTAAATATTGTTCAAGTTCTTGGTTATAACATTCAGTCTGCCCATCAGTTTGAGGATGGTAAGCAGTAGAAAGGTTATGAGAAATATGGAGGGCATGGGTGAGAGCACAAGTGAATTTTGACATAAATTGTGGTCCATAGTCAGAGATAAGTTTATCTGGTAGTCTGAAGCATTTCCACACTTGTTCAGCATACAGTATGGCTGTTTTATCTGCCATTATAGAACTAGAACAGGGAGCTAGAACAACTGCTTTAGTTATGTCATGATCCACAAATGCTGTGATAGTGTCAAAGCCATTGGACATTGGCAATGCAACAATGAAATCCATGGTAACCATGGAAAATGGATGGGCATGTGGAATCAGGTTGATTGGTTGTGGTAGTATGTGAGGTTGATGTGTCAGATTTTTTGTCAATTGACAGGTGGAGCATCCTGAAACATAATCAAATGTGAATTTACACATGCTGTGCCACCAAAACAATCATTGAACCAGATCATAAGTATGGAAATGACCAGGGTATCCTGCTGATGACAGGTTATGTAATTGGTGGAGTATAGATCATTTCAGGGATAAATCAAAGGGGATGTAGAGTTGAGAGGAATGAAAGATAAGTCCATCAGAAACTTCCTGATGACATCAAAGATTCTTCTGTAAGGAACTTGACTTCTTGAAGAGTTCAAAGTATTGTTAGTACTTCTTCATCTAATAATTGAGCCTTTCTGATCTGGGAAATCAATATGTCATCTTCAAAAAGGATTGTTACTGCCTTGATGAATAAGGAAGATGGGAGTAATACACAATCTGTGTTATCTTCTTCTCCTGTGTGGTGATCTGATCATCTAGATAAGAGGCCAGATTTCCCTGTTTGGGTTCCTGCAACATGAGTGATGATGAAATGGAAGTGAGTTAGAAACAATACCCATCAAGCTTGTCACCTGGAAAGATTGTGAGCATCTTTGAATACTTCTAGATTTTTGTGATTTTTGTGATTGGATAGGATTTTGATCACACATGGTGAACCTTCTAGAAGGTGTCACCATTCTTCTAACACTCAAATAATTTACAATAATTCACAATCATAGATGTCATAATTGTGCTTGGCATCATTAAAGGATTTCAATAAGAATGCTATGGGATCCCATTGTTGTCTGCACAGGAATGAGCCAACACAAAGGAGGAAGAATATGGTGATATAGACTGCAGTGAAGATGTGATTGTAAGTGGTGCAGCATAGGCCACAGACTGAGGTGAAGTGGTTAGACATTATAGAAAATGCCTAAGGAGGTTATGGAAAGTGGGGATCAAGTTTTATGTAGTGTACATGGGGTAAGGTTTAGGCAGAGTGTGGAAAGTTTGGAGTGGGAGCATGTTGTAGGAGATGTAAGTGGATAGTGTGGAATCAGATAAGATATGTGTTGGTGATGTAATGAGTATGTGTGTTTATGTGTAGGAGGTGAAGCTGGATGAAATGCATGAATATTCCAACAATTGTTGATCTGATTTTATTTGTGATAGTATGGCACCATGAGCAAATTGTGATGCATCACATTCTAATCAAAATGGTTGCAAAATGTTGGGTTGAATGAGTACTGGCACTGAAACAAAGCATTGTTCCAGTTTATCAAATGCATCATGTTTGTGATGAGCTCCCATGAAGTTGGGGCTTGTCACTGCAAGGGCAAGTGAGAAGAAAGAGACAAGCAAGAAGAGAGTTAGAGCAGCCAGTAAACTGGTGCTCTGAGCTACACACAAGTGGGGAAGAGAGAATATCAGAAGTGTTATTGAACAAGTACAAGAGGACCACTATTTATACTAAAGAGTTATGCACACAGACCATGTAGTAAGTAGTGGCTAAGTGTGTGTCACAGTATGGTATAGTATGAGTGGGAATATATAGTAAGTGTGAGAGAAAGCTCAACACCCCCCCTTACTGTGAACAAAGACCAAGGGAAGTGCAGTGGAGAAGGAAGGAATGAAGGAAGAGGAAGTGGCTTAGTTAAAGTGTCTGTGATCAAGGTGGAGGGAAGACATGATGAAGAAATTGTTGTGCAGGAGATGTGGCACAGTAGTGAAGGTGATGGAACACAATCAGACAGGGAGGAGTTGCTGAATGCATGGTGGGAGATTGTGGTAGATGATGAGGGTGGAGAAGCAGATGATGAATGCAAGGAGGGCAAACTCCATTGTAAGAGTGCAAAGGAGAGTTGAAGAAAAGAAAGAGGTGTAAGGACAGGTGCAGACAGTGCACACAAAGGACAGAGAGAGATGTCCACTTATCATATTAAGATGCTGTACAACTACTGATATACAAACTGAGATTGTGCACAGACCACACTTACTAAAAAGTGTCAGCCATGGGTATGTGGAGGGAGAGATAAGCAATAACAGGATTAGATAAGATCTGATAAGATCGAATCAGATCCAGCAGAAATGGTGGAGTCAGAAATACACCATCAAATGAAGTGAAAATGTATCTCTATATACCTGGATCCCCTCCCTGTGACTGGATTATTTGCAATGTCAATAGACCCTCTATTGTCACCATACAGCACTGTTGCTCCAGTCTGTCCAAAACTGATCTCAGTGAGCAGATGTCTGAGCCACTTTCCTTGTGCAGCAGCTTGAGATAACACCATATATTCTGCCTCAGTTGAGGACAGGGAGATAACTTGCTGCTTGCAAGAGACCCAGGTGATGGCTCCATTGGCAAGTTTGAAGACATATGCCCCCATATACTTTCAATCATCTTTGTCAGCAGCCCAATCTGAATCCAAATAGCCATGTAGTCCAGCTCCAGACAAAATATTATAGTGGAGTTGTTGGTGAAGCAATCCTTTGAGGTGTCACAAGATGTGTTTGGCAGTGGTGACATGATGTAGGGATGGGTTGGTGACAAACTGGGAGAGCTTGGTTGACAGTGAAGGAGGCTGGTGTTAAACTTTGAGATAGAGTGACTTGTGATTAACAGAGGAGCACTACAAACACCACATGTTACAGTACCTAGAGTCCAAGATGAGCAACTAAAGAAAGGAGTTGCGCCACCAGGAACTCTTTTATAGTACTGATCAAGGCAGAGTCTGAACTACAACTATGTGTACCATATATGTGCAGAGTTAGAACTTTAATGGATCAGTAGAAGTGGAGATATCATCAAATGTAAGTAAGAAGCTGGAAATGCAAAATTGAGAAATAAGAGAGTTGATGAAGAACCTTATAATAACAACAGTCCCTCCTGATGAAGCAACTCTCTAGCTTCAACACTAGGTCAGTCCCATCATGTCCCACAGCCTCACCACCTTCTGGACACAGAGAGACTTGGTTAGCAAGTCAGCAACCTGATCTTCAGTAGGCACATAAACAGGAGTAAGTATCCCTGCCTCGACTGCATCCCTAAGCCAGAAATATCTCATGTCCAAATGCTTCATCCTCCCATGGTGCTCTGGATTCTTTGCCACAGAGAGAGCTGACTGGTTATCAATGAGGAAAGTGGAGGGACCTTCAGATACTTTCTCCCTTTCTCCCTTCCTTTTTCTTGTTGAATGTTTAGCCAAATACATTCATGATTTACAGGGATGCTTTCCTCTACCTGACTAGCATATCATGTATGGCATTAGCACTGTGTTGCAGGGTTTCCCATGCTGGTGCTTGATTATGCTCAATATGACAGCTGCTGTGGAGGCTGTAGTGCAACTACAATAGGACCTCTTGTTATGTTGAGCAGAACTATGTTGGTGAAGTTGCCCAAGTGCAGCTAGAGTGCCCATTATTTTTGAAGGGGAACAAATGCAAATGTGAACATTGAGACCTGTTCCCCTGCACAAAAATAATGGACAGCTATGGCTGTGCTTGTATGACGTCTACATCATAGTTCTACTCAACATGACAAGATGTGAGGTTGATGGTAGTCAGGCTGAAACAACTACTAAGATGAGAAAGGAAAAAGTACTGCACCTAGCAGATATCCCATAGTATATATAACAGTAAGGGATGTGTATGGACCAGGCATATGTTGAAATGCACAGTCAAATACTCACAAGATGACATGTTTGTCCTACAAGGGG
>QLPN01008188.1:29571-67541 GCA_003314395.1 Albatrellus ellisii
GGGGGTAAAAGGTAGGGCAATCACATGCAGGCATAAAAAAATAGCTAATTTATATATCCTAGACCCTGCATCTGCACTGCACCCATGCTGTGAGATCACATAAGCTTGCATGGACTGCACTCAATCTCCAACAGCATAACAATGTTGGAGTTTACAGCAACATGCAACAGTGAATGCATGATGGCATGATGGCATGACAGCACAAATAGCATGACATGCCACATGGACCTCTTGTGGGACTTAGTGTTTGGCTGCCCTTTATTCTCCTCATTTCTCCTTGATTTTTCATATATTTATATTGCTACAGATCTCACTATTGCTCCTGATCTTGGAGCAATCTTATCAGTATTACTTCATCTTGTTTGTCTTTATTGGCCAATAATGCATATGTCATATGATCTCTGATTGGCCCAGTTATGAAGTACTTATGACTCATTTCTCACATTTACTGTGAATGCTCACTAATTCTTCTCACACCTGCTGCAGAGTATCACCAATCACTCCCACAATTACTGCATGTTGGTTTTTACCTGTCATACAACACTGGACACACTACTACACATCAAGGATTCATTCACTTCATGTTGTTCTACTCTCATATCATACCACTTTGGTATCTCTTTCTCTCTTTACAGTTCAGGCTCCTCTATAACTCTATTTGGCTGTTACTATATCTTTCTTACCTCATCATTGTCTCACCTCAGCACTTCTGCATGTTGCTGAGGTGATTATCTCTTCTCCTCTCTCAACCCTCTTCTGACATACCTGCTCCATGCAGCACTCCTCTTCCTCTGTGCACCTCCCATTCTGTTGTACACCACTTCATCTCTTATATCTCAGATGTGGCAGTTTTGCCCTCTCCTCTTGATCTGATGGGCTTAATGCCAATTTGTTTTATGTCATTGTCTTCTCTCTGTTTGCTGCCCTGCCCAGAGATCAACACTGCAGAGCCTCAGTCAGCACTTACATGTCATTTCTCCCTATTGGTAGTTATTATTACACTTACTGTGGGCCCCAACCACTTCATATGCCTGCCCTACAGTATAGTACTATATATACTCTATGACTCCTAGTGTTATCCCTCAGTTCTGATCATCTGGGATATCTGCTAGGTACAGTGCCAGTTCTCTTGCATCTTTACTTTCTAATATATCTGGGATATCCATTAGTTGAAGCATGATCATCCTTTTTATTTGTTTTAGCCTTTTCTTCAGTTGTCTGGCTTTGATGATGGTGTTGGCCTCACACTCAGAGACAATATGGATGGACCCTTTACTTATAGAAAGATTTCTCCACATAGTTCTCTTTTCCCTCAGTCTTCTATGAAGAGACTGAGGTCAGTACTCTCTTGCTACACTGTTTGCATTTTTATGTTTTCTCACTATTTCCACCTGTAGAATACATTTATCTTCATTCTACAGTTGGCCATGCCCTTTCCAAGCAACCTCCTTCCAATAAATAATGTAGGGCAGGCTTGAACAAATGAGAATGATGAAACAATATTCAATAGTGAAAATAACTCAAAAGTAGCTGAGTAAGTTTGTAGTGATCATGAGAAAGATCAGTAAAACTCTGCAGCAGTTATGGGAAAGCTGAGTGAGCATTCCACAGCAGGTGTGAGAGAAAAAGTAATAAGTACTTTGTAACTGGGCTGATTGGAGATTGGACAACATTGGCATCATCAGCTGATGAACCCTGATAAGATAAAAGTAAAATTGAATAGGTTGCTTCACTAGATCTAGAGTGATATAGAGATCTGTAATGATATAAATATTGGAAAAAATAAGAAAAATCAAGAAGAAAAAAGATGAAATGAGACTCAGCCTGACACAAGAGGTCCTATTGTCCATTACCATATCATCTCTATGGTGATTAAATCTGGACAGCACAGCAAGGGAAGCAAACACCATGACATAGAATAGATAAGTGTTGAGCCCAAAGGCCATTCTAGCAAGAGACATGGCTATGGCCTTGGTAAGACAGAGCAGAGGGCCTTAAGACCACATCTGTAAGATAAAAGAAGAAGTGTACCAGATGGTAGAGGGTACACAGAAGAAAAAGAGAGCTGCATAGGGCAGGTATGTCAGAAGAGAGCTAAGAGAGCAGAAGAGATACTCACCTCAGCACATGCAGAAGTGCTGAGGTGAGACAAAGACAAGGTAAAGAAGATATAGTAAGAGCATGACAGAGTTTAAGAGGAGCTAAAACCATAAAGAGAAAAGAAATACCAATAAGATGAGATAGAGATAAGTATACTTAATAAGTAAACAGTGTGATCAGCATCATAAGGTCATGAAAAAACCAACATGAGCATGGTCCAAGGTGTACTCATCACTTACATGTGCTCAACATTAGCTGTGGCTTGGCTAGCCATTGGTTGACTACAGGCTATGCAATGTGGGGGGGAACACAAGAGTGAAAGGGAGAGTGGAAGGGAGCAGCTGGCTACATAGAACAGCACAGGACAGTTGCAGCATTAGCAGCACATGGTGGGCAGCACATGGTAGCAGTGGCAGTGGTGGCTACCCATGCTCACCCATGCTGCACAAATGCTGCACATGCTCTGCCTGAGCTGCTTGCCCACCCACTCACCTTGCTTGTGCTGTCCATATGGCACACCAAGTTGGTGCAGGCACACACAGTCCACCCACCCATGCCATTGCTGCACCAACATGGCAAAGGCACATCACAGCTTGTGCTGCTGGCCACTGTCATAGTCTGTCCTGCCTGCCTGCCATTCTCAACTCAAGAAGCAACACAGCATACCCAAGGGCATGCTGTGTTTGTCCCTTTATCAGTATCCATACTTCATACATAGAGTAGTCTGTAAAAAAAAACTATGCATACAGACTGTACTATTGCAAACAGAAAAACATTTAAGTGTCCTGAAGACAAGTGACAAACACCCTCTTTCATGTCTGCAGTATAGTATGTTGAAGATATTCTGTGTATACTATACATTTTTCGTCTGGCTCTCTCCCTCTCTCCCATGCAAACCACACCTTACATACTCAATATGTACACATCGCACACACATATTCTTCTTTCCTCATATCCTCAGACTTCACCCCCACCTACATGTCTGAACATCCACATCACTTCCCAGATGATGCATGTCCCTCCTCATTATAGTAGTTGTTGTACTTCCTAACTCATACTCCACCCCAACTCTACTTACTTTCACTATAAAAGATAGGCCCTCCTACCACAACTACTCAGATGACTTTCATCCTGTCTGAGCAAGTACACTACACTCCTATCTTCACTTTGTCTAATAGCCTCTGCAGCCATCTCTTACACATGGTGTTGCCTACTGCATTCACCATCACTTACCACACTGCAGACATGCTCACAGCTCTCTCCCCATTTGGGGATACTCTCTCAGTCTTATTATCAATCACATTGTTATTTGTTGCCTGTCCATACCTGCATGTACATAGTATTTTTATTAATCTTATGTATTACCCTATCTAAGATTTACAGTGTTGCTACTGCATGGGTAGTGGGCAGGTAGAGAGCATGCCCACACCATATTGGTGCAGCATGGGGGAGCACAGGTGGGCATCTTACTGCTACTACAGCCACCCCCTCTCCTGTCAGATGACATGAGTGCATGATGGCACATGATGGTGGTGATGACAGTGGCAATGCATGACAGTAGCAGTGCACAGCTGAGGGCACAATAGTGCAGGGGCACAGGGATGTGGCTGAGGGCACTGGTGTAGGAGTGTGAGAGTGCAAGAGTGTGGGGGCATCAGCACACATTGGTGTAACCAAGGGAGAAGAAGGGAGAGAAGATGTAATTGATGATGGAACAGCTGAAGCCACACCCCCTGCATTGTGTAGCCTGTAGTTGACTGATGGCTAGCTAAGCCATGGCTAATGTTGAGTGTGCATAAGTGATGAGTACACCTTGGACTATGGTCAGACCAAGATCATACCACAACCAAACCATGACCAACCAATGTAGAAGGATGCCATCCCCATTTTCTATTTGTGTCACTGTATGAGATGTTTCATATAGATGGAGATCATTTTTTTCTATCATGACTTTCCATTTGATACTTGTCCACTTCTGTCACACTACAGTATTCACTGTCATTCTCTCCATATGTATAAATATGCTCATAGTCTACTGTTCTCCCTCAGTCTTCTACAATGAGACTGAGAATATATTATTTATCCTACAGTCAGTCTGCTCTTTTGCCTGAACCTCACTTCCAATAACATGTGCTCAATGAGAGGTGCCAGGGTGGAACTTGATACTGGCCATCTATGATGGATGGCAGGTGCAATACTTCACAAAAAGATGTGATGTTGGGGTGTGATGCAGTGACTTCCAAAATTGATTCAATGTTTTGCAATTTCTTATTGTTTGCTGATTAACTCAGGAAGTGTAAGTTGATGCCTGAAACTAGAACATCAGGGCTATACATTTTAAAAACAATTACATAATTTGGATCAGTATCTATGGAGATATGAACAGCTTAATCTAGGATATCATCAAATCAATTTTCTAACTACTGTCAACCAGAAACTAGGAATTCTAATACTTTGTATGACCTCCCATGGCCTTAATTACTGCCTCAAGTCTTCTAGGCATACTTTCAATCAAGCTCTGACACACCTCTGCCACTCTCTCTGTAATCTCCCAAACTCCTTTAGGCATTGTTGAATACTCCCCCAGCCATCATTTGATATGTTGCCACAGATGTTCAATGGGGTTTATGTCTGGAGACTGTGGAGCCCAGTCCAGAACATTGATATCATTGTCTTCAAACCATTTGGTGGCCTTTTTGGAGGTGTGCTTGGGGTCATTATCCTGTTGAAAAATGACATCCTTGGTGGAAAACCCTGATTCCTCCAGGCTTGGCAGTAGGTTGTCCTCCAAAATACTCACATCCTGATCTGCATTCATCTTCCCCTCAACCTCTGCAAGTATTCCAACTCCCTCCCAACCTATACAGCCCCATACCATGATGTTTCCACCTCCAAACTTCACTGTGCCCTGCACCTCATGATCAATCAGCCCCTGGCCAACCTGCTTCCAAACCCACTGCTTTCCATCTGGCCCAATTCTGTTGTTTTGGTCTCATCTGACCAAATAATCTTCTTCCAGTCCTCTACAGCCTAGTTTTGGTACTTCAAAGTGAAGGCTAAGCATTTCTTGTGATGTACTGCAGAGAGTAGTGGCATTTTCTTGTTTGTTACAGCCTTCAATGAATGTCATTTAAGAACTTGGTGCACAGTTTGTGAGGAGACAGGGTTGTGGATGGTGGAATTGATGTGCTTTGTGGCCTGGACAGCATTGGCAACCTTTCCTGTGGTGATTTGTGTAATGATAGCACATTCAGAGGTGGCAGAGAGCTTGGAAGGACAACCAGAATGAGGTGACTGACAGTTGGGAAGGGGTTTTTGGAGGACCCTGGCAACTGTAGGCTGGCTAATACCCAGAGAGGAAGCAATTTTATGAGTGGATTGACCATTGCTGGCTAGAGCAATGATGTTTTCCTTCTGAGCAGAGGAGATATAGCACATGGGAGAATTGAAAAGCATTGAGTGGGTTGGCAGTGCTTAAATAACTTCAGTTGAAGTGGTCACTAAGATATAATCTCTATAGCAACCATCTGTCAATCACATATCTGTCAAATTTTGACAGATCTGTCAGACTTTGACAGTTCTGACAACCAGTTACAAAATTGATTCAATGACATTCTAGATTGAACTGTCTATATCTCCATGGATACTGATCCAAATTGTGTATTTCATCATCCAATGTATAGCCCTGATGTTCTAGTTTTAGACATCAACTTACACTTTGGTCTTATTTGTTCTGGTTCCTGAGTTAATCAGCAAAGAATGAGAAATTGCAAAACATTGAATCAATTTTGGAAGTCACTGTACACCCAGACACAAGCAGGAATGAACCTGTGTTTTGACATCCCAATATTAATATCCTGCAACTAAAGTCTTCCAGTGCTTTCACCATATGTTGTAGGCTACTACTATGTCCAGCTTGATGGGGTTCATGTCAATGGCAACACAAGTGCTGAGTAGCAGATGCCACACTTCCATCAGGGAATCTGAGCTTGTTTGCCCATGAATTGGGTGAGGACATTGGCCAGATGGAGTGGTTTGAAGATTAAGACAATCTGCAAAGGCTTGTGCAGATGATTTGGAGAGTGGAGTGTACATGGTCTTACTTCTGTGATTGGAACAATGGCACTTTATCAAAATGTTTCTTGAGAGAGTAGCACAGGTTTGCAAACAAGTTTGGCTTATATGTCACAGCATAAATGCCCTCACCTTCAGCAGTGAGGAATACCACATGATGACTCCATTCTCATTTGGGGATCATGCTCTCAGTGTTGCTGGGACTCAAATATGAGCTGGGGCCTGATGAAGTTGGACCCAAAGATCAGCCATGGTAAACTATGTCCATATGGATGTTGCAAGGGATTGAGGTTAAATCAATTGATTGAATGTTGGTGCCCAAGTACTCAAATGATATACACAATTAAAGTCAAGCAATGCAATTTGGTTTTTGTGTGTACTGCTATATTGCAGACCCACCCATTTTTTTAGTGGAGTGATCAGGCAGACAAATCCATTTTCTCTACCAAGGATGGCCATTGTCAACAACACATTGTGATTGGGAAACATTGAATCCTGTGGTTCCTGCCATCAATCAATAGTAAGCATGCACCATTGAACTGTAAACTGGTGAGCACCTGGACATGCCAGAAAGCACTGTCATGGCCAACTCATGGCTCAGGTCACTTCTCTTGCAACTAAAGTGATGGATCGCACACACATAGCTCAACCAATAAATCAATATCATGAACAGACTCTTGAAAGTGCATGGCTCTAGCTTGCCTTTGCCTTTGCCTGATGTTGGTCAATGATTAGCCACAGATGGCCTTGATGGTGCATATGATTGTATACCACTTGTGACAATGCTGGCTACAGTCAGTGTACAGCCAAAATCATGGCCAAGGACAAGTCCACCAGGGGTTGGATGCAGCAGCAGCATTTTTAGGGGACATTAGCAAATTGATGCATAATGTACCCTTCCTCAAGACCATTGGGCAACTGACCACCCAGGTCTTGGGTATCAGAGCTGTGAGTTGCACTGTCAGTCTGGATGGTCTCCTTGTGTGCTCATGGTGAAGCAGGAGGTCAAGGATTTCAGGGATGAATGGGACAATGTCATGTCCTACATCACTAGGATCAAGGAAGTCGTTGAATCATTTTTCTCCAAGCACACTGTGGATGAGGAGCAAAATGTCAAGCTCCCTGATGATCTGAAACAGTATCTCAGAGAACTTGAGAGGCAAGCCCAAGATATTTGATACTTAACATTGTGTATTAACTTGGTATCCACACTTAGTGAACTGAAGGGCATCCACAACATTCTTCAACACTGCAAAGGTACCAGATGGAGCAACAAGTTCCCCAATATGGTCCTCCAGTGCCAATTGAAGCAAGAAGTTGTGGGATATGGAAAGAAAATGAAGTGGGCTTTGGTGATTTTGAATGTACATCCCCAGTCACATCTATCAACTCAAGTTTCTTACATTGTTCTATAGATGAAGAATAATATTGCAACTCACATTGAAGTCATGCAGATCCATGAGGGTGTCACTGCAATCCAGGTGCATTTGAAGCCACCTGACATCTATTATATGAAACTGATCCAAATGTAGCAGAACCCCCTGACATCTTTGGAGCCAATGTATGTTTCCATTTTTTTGTCACCCTCCACATTATGACCCTAAACAGACCATTATCTAGCACACAGCAAGGTCCATTCATCCTTCCATCAAAGCCCCAGATCTTTATGGTTGCAACATCAAGGTCAAACACATCATAAACTCAGTTCTGTAATGTGCCCCCATGCACATTGCTGTCCTGGGCTCTGGCAGTATTGGAAAGACTACCATCATGTGGGCAGTTCTCCATCATCCTGTGATAGTTGACCAGTTTGGCATTTCCCACTACTTTGTTGCATGTGATGCAGCCAAGACTGCTGAGGCTGTCATCCCTGAGATAGTGAGGTCTGTTGGTCTATCCACACTGGGTGAAGGGCCCCTGCTCCAGGCTATTTCACATTTCCTCCAAGCCAACTGTTGTATCATCTGTTTTGACAACTTTGAGACACTGTAGGAGGCCCACACTCATGACACAGAGACTATGCTCAAACATATTACCTCTCTTGACACCATCACTGTCATCATTACTCTTCATGGGACCCAGCAGCCTGCAAGTATGTGATGGACCCAGCCATTCCTCAACCCTATCTTACCCATTACCCTTGAGGCTGTTATTGATATGTTTGTTGCCATCTCTGGGAAGCTGTCTGACATTTATGTTGAGGAACTGCTCAAGGCCATTGACTGTGTCCCCCTGGTTGTTACCTTACTGGCCCAACTTGTGGAGCCTGCTGATGAGAGTACCAAGGCCCATCTGCAGAGCTGGAGAGACCTGCACATGTCCCTACTTTGATCACCAATGCAGGATGACCACCATCTCTATCTCCTTGTCTATTGACAGCCCTCAGATGAAGAAGAACCCCAATGCACTTCAGATGCTCACAATTCTGAGCAAGCTCCCTGATGGCATGCAGTTATCTTGGCTTGATAACTTCCAGAGGGCTTTCAAGGACCTACCCAACATGCAAGGTGCCATGCATGTTCTCAAGTTAAAGCCCTTGCCTACAGCTCTGAGGATGGCAGGGTATGTGTATTATCCCCTGTCTGCCACTTTGTTCAGGCAAGACACCAGCCATCTCCTGCCAATGCTCAAGCTTTGAAATCATACTACATCTCCTTTGTTGATGGAGGAAGAAACCAATCATTCCAGAGACAGGTAATCTCAGGGTGCTCCTGCAGGCATTCTTGCAAGAGTATTCTAACAGCATCTGCATCATTCATGCCATCATCATTTTCACAGGGCTCTGTCATTACTGTGGTATCCTTGATGATTCCCCCATTGCTTTTGCTTATAAGAGCAGGCCATGCATGTGAATGGAACTAGAATAGTTCTTATTGTGTACAATGGCACTATGGTCTACTTATAGTAAGTACAGTAGTGCACAGACCAAGGAAGCATGAACAGGAGAATGTGTGTACATATGTATGTGAGCATGTATGTGTATGTACAGTAGGGAGACAAAAAAGGAAAGAGTACATTAGTAAGCATAGAGTTGTTAACACCCCCCTGTACTGGGAACACACTCAACCAGCCCAAGACCAGACCAGTAGCAAGGACTCCTCTTTCTTGCCTTTGTTTATCATTGTTTACCTCTTGTTCATTTTGCACTTGTGGCTGAGCTACTTGCTATAAATCATGGATGCATCTTAGGTCATGTGACTTCATTGATTGCTGCACAATCATTGTTGATCTTTGAACCTTATTTACTTGTACTATCTTTAGGACTCTAGTTTTGGATAAATAGTTGAAAGACTGGCAGTCTTAAACCCCAGTCTTGTCAACTTCACAATCTAGGGATTCTCCTTTACTGCACTTGACTGAAGCTCATTACAAACTCACTTCATTTCTAAAGAACTGGGTCTAAGATCTCTAAGTCACTCTAAGCATCACTAAGACATCCTAAACTCATCACACTGGATCCTCATTTAGTCATCAGTGGTATCATCCTCATCACTATCTCATTGATCCCTCTCTTCATCATCATCCAGAATGGTTACTACACTTACCAAGTGCATATCAATCACCTTGTTACTAGGGGTATTATTATAGCAAACTTTCCCTAAGACCATCCAATAGGCCACTCTTAGCAGTAGTAGACTCAACACAGTAATATCTCAACACAATGCAATAGAAAATACAACACAACACAATGGAGAATGTAACACAATAATAGACATGACCTACAAGGAACATGTACTTTCTTGATAGTAAGACACATGGAGGAAAGAGTGAAATGCACTTTTTCACAAGTTGACTCAGACAAGAGAGGGTAGACAAATCATGGGCAGGGGAAATTTTATTCATTCTGACTGACAATGCATCATCTAAATACAAGTCTAGCTCCAAGGCTGGAGCACAACAAAACAAAACAGAAAGTTTACAATGTAGGGTCAATCATAAGGATATTTGAAATGAGGTGGAGTCTGGATGTGAATGAATACAGTATCATGCTATAATGGATGAGTGAAAGAGGAAAAGTACCAATTGCACCAAATGCTGACTTCACACCTCATGACTCCATGGACCACATCTCAGCCTATCCACCCTGCTCCTCATAAGCTGAACCCAGTCCTGTATTCCAATACCTAAACAAATGTGCAATTGATGTGACTGCAAATGATTATCACATGTGGTGTGTTTATGTTGCTGTGTTCACCTGATATCACTGATGGCTGTTTTCTGGTGTTATGCACACATGATACTCATCACTGCCACATCTGAGATATAAGAGATGAAGTGGTGTACAACAGAATGGGAGGTAGTCAGAGGAAGAGGAGTGCTGTATGGAGCAGGTATGTCAGAAGAGGGTTGAGAGAGAAGAGATACTCACCTCAGCAACATGCAGAAGTGCTGAGGTGAGACAATGATGAGGTAAGAAAGATATAGTAACAGCCAAATAGAGTTATAGAGGAACCTGAACTGTAAAGAGAGAAAGAAATACCAAAGTGGTATGATATGAGAGTAGAACAACATGAAGTGAATGAATCCTTGATGTGTAGTAGTGTGTCCAGTGTTGTATGACAGGTAAGAACAAACATGCAGCAATTGTGGGAGTGATTGGTGATACTCTGCAGCTGCTAAGAGTGGCCTATTGGACAGTCTTAGGGAAGGTCTGATATGATAATACCCCTGGTAACAAGGTAGTTGATATGTGCTTGATAAGCATAGTAACTGTTCCTGATGACGATGAAGAGAGGGATCAACAAGATAGTGATGAGGATGATACCACCAATGACTGAACAAGGATCCAGAGTGCTAAAGATAGTACAGTAGATAAGGTTCATGGATCAACAATGATTGTGCAGCAATCAATGAGATCACATGACCAAAGATGCATCCATGAAGTATAGTAAGTGGCTCAGCCACTAGTGTGAAATGAACAAGAGGTAAACAAAGATAAATGAAGGCAGGAAAAAAGGAGTCCTTGCTAATTGTATAGTAATAGTCCTTAGTGAGTAAATGTTATAATAAATAAAAGAAGATAAAAAGGAAAGGATAAGTCTTTATAGTACATGGAGCTAAACTCACACTCAAGTATGTAAATACTTAAGTACTATAAAGAGAAAAGAAATGAGTCCTTACCATAAGTAGGAGCTAAGCTCACTGCTGTAGTTAGTACTATGCTTATAGTAAGTAAAATATAAGAAGCAGAAAAAGAGAAAAGAAAAGAAAAAACCATTATGAGGTGCCAAAGCAAGTGCCTCATAACAGCAGCAGGTGTGAGAAGGATTAGTGAGCATTCACAGTAAATGTGAGAAATGAGTCATAAGTACTTCATAACTGGGCCAATCAGAGATCAGATGACATATGCATTGTTGGCCAATAAAGACAAAGAAGATAAAGTAATACTGATAAGATTGCTCCAAGATCAGGAGCAATAGTGAGATCTGTAGCAATATAAATATATGAAAAATATGAAAACTATAAGGAAAATGAGGAGAATAAAAGGCAGCCCAACACTAAGTCCTGTTACAGACTAGTGCAGCAAGATGGCTGGCTATGAGCATACTGGATTGGGTGAGAGACTCAGAGCGTAGCATGTGTATTGAGAACACAGCAAAGAGATCTGATAAACAAGAGTTGTATGCCAGAGAGTACAAGAGACTAAGCTAGGGACTTGTAAATATGATGACTCCCTTTATATAGTATACAACCTTGAGTAATAGAAGATTCTATCAAGGTAAATATAGTACAGAACTGTGGAAAGGAATGTTCCAGGATACTGTGCAATGGGTTTGTAAGTAAAGGAATTGCTGCAGCACAGTAACTGGTAAATTTAGAAATGAAAATCATAACAAGTCCCACAAGAGGTCCATTTGGCATGTCATGCTATTTGTGCTGTCATGCCATCATGCCATCATGCATTCACTGTTGCATGTTGCTGTAAACTCCAACATTGTTATGCTGTTGGAGATTGAGTGCAGTCCATGCAAGCTTATGTGATCTCACAGCATGGGTGCAGTGCAGATGCAGGGTCTAGGATATATAAATTAGCTATTTTTTTATGCCTGCATGTGATTGCCCTACCTTTTACCCCCCCCCCCCCTTGTAGGACAAACATGTCATCTTGTGAGTATTTGACTGTGCATTTCAACATATGCCTGGTCCATACACATCCCTTACTGTTATATATACTATGGGATATCTGCTAGGTGCAGTACTTTTTCCTTTCTCATCTTAGTAGTTGTTTCAGCCTGACTACCATCAACCTCACATCTTGTCATGTTGAGTAGAACTATGATGTAGACGTCATACAAGCACAGCCATAGCTGCCCATTATTTTTGTGCAGGGGAACAGGTCTCAATGTTCACATTTGCATTTGTTCCCCTTCAAAAATAATGGGCACTCTAGCTGCACTTGGGCAACTTCACCAACATAGTTCTGCTCAACATAACAAGAGGTCCTATTGTAGTTGCACTACAGCCTCCACAGCAGCTGTCATATTGAGCATAATCAAGCACCAGCATGGGAAACCCTGCAACACAGTGCTAATGCCATACATGATATGCTAGTCAGGTAGAGGAAAGCATCCCTGTAAATCATGAATGTATTTGGCTAAACATTCAACAAGAAAAAGGAAGGGAGAAAGGGAGAAAGTATCCAAAGGATAGAATCACTCCTCAATACAATACTTGCATGCCACTGGGACCCAAAATGTATCATTGATGAAGGTAGAAGAAAAAAGGAGATGTTTGGGATGATATCAGAAAGCTCTTGCTGATGATGCACACCTGACATGAGTGTGATAGATCACTTAGATTCTTGTGCAAAGCACTGCACATGTGTGAACTGCACATGGACCAATGGTCATAGTGGCTGTACATGTGTCTGAGTAGTAGCCAAAAGGGGAAGGACAAGGAAGTAGGGAGACATTTCGACAGAATGAAGGTGAAGGCAAAGGAAGGATGGGGTGCAAGACTAGTCACCATCACATATTCATCCAAGTAGCAACTACACTGTATTGAGATGAATCATAATAGGCTAAAGCTACATTCGCATGCTACAGTATCGTGTTGGAACGCTATTGTGATGGTCGTCATTGCACACACTATCATCCTTGCCACGTACTATTATCCCTGCTACGAAAAGTCTCTAGCGCTAACATGGCATTTTCTGTCTGTCACTATCCTATTTTTAGTAACAGTCATTTTGTTGAGTGACGTCTTACACTTTAAGCTAGTTACTGTGACACATTTACAGACTCTGGTCACATGAAATAACATCTATCATCTTAGTTCCCTCACACATGGCCTGCACATTTCATATCTTGCCTTCATGTTCTGAGCCGTAGTTTCACCCCACTATTACTGTTGCATAACATGTAGGGCTGGCACCAACCAGTACTTGCCACTGATGTATGATTGGCATGTCATGCATGCTGTTTTTGTTGTCGCAAAATCAAGAGGTACAGTACTACTAGTAGAGGATGCCTAAGTCGACATATAGGTATAGAGATGGAACTATTGGAAGGTACGTACACCCCACTAATGTGAGTAAGTTATATAACATGACAAAGGTAGTGGAATCTACACCACACCGCTAGAGGCTTTATTGTGTGTCATAGGGATGAGTTGTAAGAACAATATAATGATGAGTATGACCCAGGTCCTCAAGGATGACTGATAGGTTGATGGCAATGGTTCCATCACCAAATGGCAGGGAGGATCATGTAGATGAAGAATAATTGTTGCAAGATGAATGTTTGATATGTGTAGCAGGAACAATCTGCACACCCTGAGAACAAAGAGCAATGCAATGGGCACAAGTGGACATGCTCAGGGTTGACAATGACTTGAGTGACATGAGCTTTTTGTCACTGTCATCTTGACTTTGAGGTGAAGTAATTAGCTTTGGCCATTGTTCTAATACATCTGTTCAAGCTTCTGCAGCTTTCATGACAATAATGCTGCAGCATTCAACATCAAAAGTGATATTCAGGATCAACAAGATCTGGCAAGTGGAACAACAGTTATGGTGATACATAACTGATGCAGAGACAGACTGGAAAATAGTTGAAATATCAGTGTTTGTATGATGTGCAGTGCACCACTGTGGGACAATAATCAAGAACATGACAAAAAATATCATGTAGAAGATGTTCTGCAACTTGCAGGCAATGAGATTGTGTATAGCAAATGGTTGCAGAACATGGCACAAAGCTTGAACCAAAGTTCATGTGAAAAGACCATGGGGTTTGTTGCAGATGACATCTGGTCCTGTCATGACCATCCCCATAATCATTATGATTCTGAAGGAAGCATGTTAGCTATCATTGCCCTTTTTGGTGTGTTCTCATGCTTGATTACAATCCTTGTGCTTCATCTGTCATTACAACCATATTGTAGTAGTTAAACTACTCAGAGTGGTGCTCAGCATGCCGCTACCTTGCTCTGGATTACCCAGTCAAACATGTCTTCAGTGTGGGATAAAACCATTACCTGAAGAGCATGTCAACTTCCTTGTATGATTTTGTTCTGGCTGTGAATGAAAGAACATTGCATGGTAAAAGTGCATATACACAAATCTGGTATACAACACCACATCATATCATCATTCAAATGCTCATCTTCATCTGGATTAGCGGATGTGGGTTATATCCCTCGACGATAAAATTGTCATAAGTGAACTCCTCAATGTTGTGAATGTCTCTATTCCACTGGAGCTTTGGAAAGGGTTTTGGCTCCCATTGCAACTGTTTTTTGAGTGCATTGACATGATCCTGGTAGACATGAGTGTCACCAAGCTGGATGACAAGCTTGTGGGGTATGGTTTCAGTAACACATGCAATCATATATGTCAGAAGTGCATATGAAGCAATGTTGAATGGGATCACCAGTCCTAAGTCAGCAGAACACTGGTACAGCAAGCATGACAAATGGGGCCATGAGGCATGCTTGGTGCTAGACAGGAGGTGCACATAAAATTGGCACATCATATGGCATGGTGGTAAAGCCATCTGCAGGATGTCTACATAATGAAGGTATCAGATGCCTGGGGATTTACATGCAGAAGCAGGGAATGGCAACCTTTAGGATTCCAGGCACTCAAAATGATGCACCTATCCATAGGATTGTCTCATATCTTGCAAATTACCTCTTTTAACTGATCAATCCCTTCTCCAGCATAGTCTTTGTCACAGTCAACATATTGTGCCCCAAAATGTCTCCACTGGAAGCCATATACAATACCTAGATCTCCCTCATGTTGATGACCCAGCCCATGTTTCTCTAAAAATTCCTTTGAGCCATTACCATCCCAAATCTTGACACCATTACAGGAGAGGAGCATAGAGTCCATGGATCCTTTCACAAACCATAAAAGTTCTTCTATGATTCCATGTAGAAAGGTGCATTTAGTTGTAAGGAGAGGAAGGGTAGAGTTCACAAGGGAAAAGTGGAAAGAGGGTGGTGCAAAGAGAGAGATAGTACCAGTTCCCATGCGATCTGGATGCATCTCTCCATTGTCCAGCACATTTCTGATGAGATTGAGATACTGAAACTCCTCATGTGGTTCACTAGCTGGAGTTGTCATGGTCAGGATTGAACTAGAACTAGTTGAACATGAACACTGTCACAGTGATGACACACTTGGAGAGATATGTAGAAAACCAAACATACAGTTGAGAAGGTGTCTGTCAATAAGGCAGTCTTCTTCTTGCACCTTGCCAGATGGGAGCTTGTTGAAGTTGGCAAAGGGAACTCAGAGCTGAAGGGGCTGTGGTCTTCCCAGAAAACATGGATAGAGTGAACATTCCAAAGTGTTGTACCCACAAACAAAGGGGAAAAGGGCAGAAGGGCAGTGGGGTGGGAGAGCACACAGATGAACAGACAGCGGGAGTCCAAGTTCATAAACTTTGAAATGGGTTGCATAGCACTTGATGTCAGTCACTGTTAGGAACCAGAAGTACACACCACATTTTTTATTCTTTCATTTTCTTCAATGTTCTGCTCCACTCACATGCAGTAGTGGAGCTATCAAAGGGGCTGTAACCCCCCTTATTATGCCTATCTATGAGACCAGAGTCTGCATATATCCCTAAGGTGGGAGACTGGGTGCACTCAACTAAGGATCACTCTAAAGAAGAGGAAATCCAGCCATAACTAGCTGGAGTATATTCACTATACTACAGCTATCTATATACTCTAAGAGATCGCACACGGACCAGGCACAGTACTCTAGGGCAGATGCTACAGTATAACTCTGCAGTAAGCTATGGTACCATGCAGCTACATCATGGTATGACCTCATAGTCTAGAACGTAATGACAGTAAGTGAGATCTGATAAAGATTAGATGAGACAAGATAAAAGATAAAGATCTAATCTTATCAGATCAACAAAAGAAACATAAAAGAAAACTAAAAGAAATAAAAGGCTAAATGCTCCAAATAATGAAGCCTGACACTATCTTTGTTTCAGCAGTCATAAGCACAGAAGCCATGAATACTATAAGAAGGACTTACTATACATCAAAGTAGGGTAGCTTAACCTCCATTATATCTTGTCCTTTGTTGAATCATAGCAGTGTTGTCTGGCTATTTGTCTCTGTCATTCACTTTGAAGTTCCCTGAATCTTCTGCAAAGGTGTTTAGCCACTTGCACATGCCAAACCCCAACATTAGGTTAAGCTCTCACACTTTGAACTGAATCAACCCTGGCTCCTTCCCCACCAACCTCCTTACCCCAAGGATTTTGGTTTCACTCAAGACGAGACACCTTCATCTATGAAAACCTCCCAGTTGAATATCTAGGAAACAATATCTGGAGAGTTACCAATACTCAGCAGCACATTGATACCTTGGGCTTTTATAGCCAGGACATTACAGCCCCCTCCATATGCACCTACACATTTGACCCAGTACTCAACACTACCACAGACATCCCACTACTAGAGGGTATTCTGACTACTCCTAGTATGGCCACCACATCCTTTGATCCTATCTATTTCAGTGCCCCTCTGGAGCTTTTCCCATGACTGGAATCAATAATTGAAGACATCATCATGACTTCTACTTCTACCAAAATGCAATTCTTGAAGATCAACAAGCTGTCTGAGTTTGATGGAACAAAAAAAAACTTCCAAAGTTTCTTCTTATCTTGCACCAAGTATCTGATTGCATATGAAGACCTTCATGCATCTGACACTCAAAAAATCTTATTCATTTTGTCATTCATGACAAAAGGAACAGCTCAAGCATACAATGATATATATACCATGGAACACCTCATGAATGATATGTATCCAACCTACAAAAGTTTTGTAGAGGATCTGAAAGCCAAATTTGAGGATCCACACAAAGTATGACAAGCTTACTTAGCCCTCTGGCAGCTCTGGCAAGGAGCTCAACCTATAGAAGAGTATAATTTGGCATTTCTAGCCCTCATTCATGAGGCTGCTATTCCAGATGACTGAACTAAACTTGACTATTATGAACAGGGGCTCAATTCTGGTCTTGCTGACCGAATTTACAATTCCAAAGTACCAAAGACATTTACCACATGGATGGAAAGAGCCACAATTATGGATACTCAGTGGCATGCACAAAAGAAACAGAAGAAAACCTGTACACCATTTTCTTCCTCTACCACCATCTCTCATCAAGATCCAAATGCAATGGATGTTGACCAACACCATCAAATATCAGAACCTTGCCCCATGCTGAAGAAACTGATGGATGCCAAAAGAGAGAAATTGAGGAAGGAAGGGAAGTGTTTTGCCTGTCATCAAAGTGGACATATGGCAAATCAGTGCCCCATGAAGAAGACAACACCACATATATGTGTAGTAGAAGAAGGAGCTTCTTCCTCTACTCCTCCCCTTCCTGTCTTTAATTCCAATACCTTGTATGCACCTCCTCATATTATCAATTGTACACAAGCTTGTGTCTCTAACATTGTAGATGAAGAAGAAGAGGAACAAGTAGTACCCCCTGCCTATGATGAAGCAGCCATCAGGAGGTTATATGAGACTATATGTGCATTACCACAAGAAGGATGAGTTGCATTATCTGTTATGTCAGAGGATTTTTGAAGAGTTCAGAGATTTTTGAATGACTATACTGTATCCCTGTGATTTACTACATTCTACATCTTTGACTCGTGCTCTATATCTTGAAGCTCAGATTAGCAATCACTGAGGAAGCTGCAAACTAGAAAACCAAAAAGCCTTAGTTGACAGTGGAGTGACTAGCAATTTCATCAATCATAGACTCATTACCAAACTTTGAATTCCCACAATTCCTCTTTCACATCCTCATATAGTTTGAAATGTAGACAATACCAAAAACAAACTTGGATGAGTTACCCATGAAGCTATTCTTAGAATGAAGATTCAAAATCATGAAGAAGATGTAAAATTCTTTATTGTTGATCTTGGATTAGATAATATTATTCTAGGACATCCTTGGCTTCAGAAGCATAACCCAAATATCAATTGGGTTACATCAAAAATTTCTTTTACACAATGTCAACCAGCCTCTCACTGTGCCAGGACAAGATGACCTTTATCAGCAAAAAGAATCAAACTCAGTGCTGGATTACCCCTTGAAGAAGGAGATGAGGTTTTTATGGAATTACCTGATGAAAAATGGGTAAAAAGAAAAACTCAAGCCACCACACTTGCCATGGCTGTTACTCCCAAAATAATGGTAATACCAGACTGTTATAAAGAATTCTGTCAGGTATTTTCAGAAGAAGCATCACACTCCCTTCCCCCCTTATGTGATTGGGATCATGCTATTGATCTCAAACCAGATGCTATCCCTGAAAATAACTGTAAAATTCATCCTTTGAACCCCTCTGAACAGGTTGCACTCAATGAATTTGTCAAAGGTATGACTGCCTGAGGATACATCAGGAATTCCAAATCTCCCTTTGCCTCACCATTCTTTTTCATCAAAAAGAAGGATGGTAAACTATGACTGGTACAAGATTACCAACAATTGAACAGTCTTACAGTCAAGAATCAATATCCTCTCCCATTAATTTCTGATATTGTTGACAAGCTGAAACATGCTAAATATTTCACCAAATTTGATGTTAGGTGGGGATATAACAATGTCTGGGTCAAAGAAGGAGACAAATGGAAGGCCACCTTCAAAACAAATAGGGGAATGTTTGAACCCCTGGTCATGTTCTTTGGGCTTATGAATTCTCCCACAACCTTTCAAACGATGATGAATTCTATTTTTTGTGATCTTCTTGATACAGGGAAAGTTTTTATCTATATGGATGATATTCTAATTGCCACAGTGACAATAGAAGAACATTGTCAACTAACAAAACTTGTTTTGCAGTGACTTGCCAATCATCCCCTCTATCTCAAACCAAAGAAATGCGAGTTTGAAAAGGAACATGTAGAATATTTGGGACTTATCATTTTGGCAGGTCAGACCACTATGGATCCAGTCAAATTACAAGGGATTCAAAAATGGCCTACACCTACAAAGTTGAAGGAAGTACATGCCTTTTTGGGGTTTGCAGGGTTCTATCAATGTTTCATCTGTAACTTTTCACATCTTACATGACCCCTGCATGATCTTACCAAAAAGGACATTTCTTGGCACTGGGATCATCCCCAACAGGATGCCTTTGACCTTTTAAAGGCAAAATTTCTCTCTTCTCCAGTCCTCATTTCTCCTGATGTGATGAAGCCATTCCAATTAGAATGTGATGTGTCAAAATGAGCTTGTGGAGCAGTATTGTCTCAAAAAGGAGAGGATGGCTTATGGCATCCTGTGGCATTTATGTCAAAATCCTTTTTGGGAGCTGAATGTAACTATGATATTTATGACAGAGAATTGCTTGCCATCATCAAATTATTGGAAGAATGGTGACAATACCTTGAAGGTGCTCCTCATTGTATTACCATTCTCTCTGATCATAAAAATCTTGAGGTATTCAGAGATGCCCAAAAATTGTCACAATGACAAGCTCAATGGGCTCTGTATCTAACTCACTTTGATTTTCAGATCAAACATGTCACTGGTTCAAAAGCAGGTTGACCTGATGCATTATCATGACAACCAGATCATGATGATGGCAGTCATGATAATGAAGATCAAATTGTTTTAGACCCATCTTTGTTCATCCATCCTGTTTCTGCTAACATCATTGACAATGCCTTTTTCCCTCATATCCAAGCATGCACAGATTGGGATGACAAAATCCTTGACATATCATGTCTTCTTCAAGCTAATGTTTCTAGCTGAGCAAAAACTCAACTTCTACAACATTGGACAATTGAATGGGGGGTAATTTATCACTCCAGACATCTTTATGTCCCAAAAAACAATGTGCTCAGACAAAACATTGTCCAAAGTTTCCATATCACCCCAGCAGCAGGACACCCAGGATGACTCAAAATGCTAGACTTAGTACAACACACCTTTTGGTGGCCAAAGATGAAGAAATTCATCTTTGACTTCATCAATGGATGCCCTATATGTCAAGGGTATAAAAATTTACCAAACAAGATGCCCATTCCCCTTTTTCCTATCAAGCCAAAACCAACAGCAGAGCCTTTTTCTATGGCCTCTATGGATTTTATTGTACAACTTCTGTTATCTAATGGCTATGATGCCATAGCAGTGTTTATGGATCATGACATAACCAAGATGACCATAATTGTTCCATGTCATTCTTCAATAACAGCAGCCCAAACAGTGGATCTTTACAAAGATCATGTTTGGAAGAGGTTTGGCTTACCCTGTCACATTATTTCAGATTGAGGATCTCAGTTTACAGCTAAATTCACAAAAGAATTATGCCAAAAACTATCCATCACACAAGCCATGTCCACCACATATCATCCTCAAACTGACAGACAAACTAAATGAATGAATCAAGAATTGGAACAATATTTGCATATGTTTTGTACTGCAAGATAAGATGACTGGTCTAGTCTTCTTATTGCTGCAGAATTTGTGCACAATTCTCATATTCATTCCACTTTGAAGTATTCTCCTCTTTTCCTCCTTATGGGATATCATCCCCCTGCTCAACCTGTCATTCCGACTACATCTTCTCTTCCCTTGATCTCTGAATGACTAGTTCTTTTACAGACTATCTGAAAAGAACTAGCCACAGTGCAGTTTATTGCTCACTGTACTTGGAAATACCCTGCCCATTGCCCATCATATCAGCTCCACAACCAAGTGTGGTTAGACATGACCCACCTTTCTTCCACTTTCCCCTCTATGAAACTTGCCCCAAAACGATATGGCCCCTTCCCCATCACTGCCATCATTAACCCAGTGGTGTATCATTTATCCCTACCAGCTCATTGGAAGATACACCCAGTCTTCCATGCTTCCCTCCTTCATCAATATACTGAAACAGCAGCATACAGACCACATCATACCCCACCCCCTCCAGATCTCATAGAAGGAGAGGAACATACTGAGGTTGAAAATATCCTCCAATCACAGTATCACTGAGGTCACCTCCAATATCTTGTACATTGGAAAGGGTATCCCTCAACCAAAGATGAATGGCTTTCATGAAAGGATCTGAAACACGCTTCAGAACTCATCAAGTCATTTCATCTACATCATCCCTCAGCACCACAACCATTCACAATCTGACTTCCACCCTCTCTCATTCCCCTTAAAAGGACTTGAGAGGAGACCATAAACTGACATCTCTTTCATGACTTTCATGACTTTCATGATTGACATCCTTCTTATTGTCTATATTCTCGTCATTGTTTCCCTCTTTGCTTGGTATACTATACAACTATCTCATCTTGTTGAAGCTGCCACTTCCCTTTAAATCATGTCATCCCCACTTTCTGAAATTGCATCTCATCCTATTTCTCCAGTTATTCCAGTTTCTCCTTTCCATCACTCCCCCACCCCTGATCCCTTTGCTGATTCACCAGCACATATTGCACAAATGTTCTGTAACCAATCCCCCATTTACCCCAAATCTGTTCAGGACTCTCCTATTCCCCATCATCAACCTCTACATTCTCCATCCATGGACTCCTTACATCACAGCATAATGTTCCCCTCTCCTCTCATTGTCACACCCCCCCAGCTTTACCTGCACATGATCAACACATCCACCAAAATACCAACCTCACTCAACAATATCATACTACTTTCAATGCCCTCAATGCCCTCAATCTCTATGACTTCAACACCATACAAATTATCACCACTCATCTCACCTTGGAACATCCCATGACTCTGTGTTTCTGTGATGAGTGTTTTGATTGACACCCTTCTCCTCCTCCTATTCCAGTTGCCCTTATCAACATGCATATATTCCATGACCTCCCAGCCAACTACTTTTACCAAACCCTCACCCTCTTCTGCACCACCCCAGATCCTACCATACCTATCTGAGATGTTGATCTTGGAGAAAACCTGATCCATTATGCCAGAAGATATGAGTATCCTATGGCAGAGCCTATGCCAGCCAACTGCCTAGACCCCATATGCCACACCTACATCACTGATGAGTTTGCCCACATTATGATAACCTTCCCCACTAATGTCCATCTTGATCATGCAACCCAGCTTCTGAATGATGCAGGGGTTATGGCAGACATTGATCATTTTAGGGGATGGTATCATTGTGTAGGAGCATTGGAAGCATTCCAAACTCACCTCACACATCTTTTATCTCAACAGTGTTGGGGTCTGGGTGAGATATCCAATTGATTACTTGATGCTGATACTGAGAATAGGCTCCACCCACACATAGCTCATGGATATATTGTGTGACTCCCTAGTCCTTCCCCTTTACTCATACCCACTCCCTTACCACCTTTGGGGGAAATTACAAATCAACTACAAGGAGGGGCTGCAAAGCAATGCTGGAAGAAAAAGGGGCCTCTTGTATGCTGGAACTGTCACCAGATGGGTCATCATTGGACAGATTGCATTGCACCTCACTTTATTCAGGCATTGACATCTACTCAACTACCATCCTATCCACACAACAAGATGTACCTTTGCTATCTGGAATGCAACAAGTGGAATGATGAACATCTCATCACATGTATTTGGGGACAAGAGCAGTGGCATATTTGTTTAGCAGAAGAGGGGTATGGTGATGATGGGTATGATGGGAATGACACAGACACATACAATTAATGGAACCTTCTCTTTTCAAGGTGAAAAGAGTGTAGGAGAGGGCTATTGTGAGGAACCAGAAGTATGCACTGCATTTTTTATTCTTTCATTTTCTTCAATGTTCTGCTCCACTCACACACAGTAGTGGAGCTATCAAAGGGGCTGTAGCCCCCCTTATTATGCCTATCTTTGTTTCAGCAGTCATAAGCACAGAAGCCATGAATACTATAAGAAGGACTTACTATACATTGAAGTAGGGTAGCTTAACCTCCTTCATTATATCTTGTCCTTTGTTGAATCATAGCAGTGTTGTCTGGCTATTTGTCTCTGTCATTTGCTTCAAAGTTCCCTGAATCTTCTGCAAAGGTGTTTAGCCGCTCATGCATGCCAAACCCTAACAGTCACAGTGGGCAATGATCAGGGTCACTGGCAGTATTGTAATTGGCATTATAGTCGCTTACAGCATCTCCTTGTCCTCAGAGACTTGACACAACCACTTCTTCTGGTGAAGAGTATCAATGCATTGTAGTATCTGCACCTTTGAGATGCTGCCTTACTGCCACTATATCAGCCACCCAGTCATCAGATTCTTGAACTACTTTTTAGCCATTTTTGGTGGTGCAGAATCATTTTCAGAAGACAAACCAGGAGGACAGTCATTGTTGACCTAGACAATGTTACTCCTCAGGCTTTTTATCAGTCATGATAGAGGAACCCTACTGATCATGCAGGAAGGCTATCATATATAATTAGGCTCATCATGAGGTATGCTTGCAACTTTCTGCCTTTATAAAGATGTAGTCAATTCAAATCGGAAGTCTCTGCTCTGACTGGCTTTATCTGCCCTATCACACTAGAACATAGACCTGCTTCCCTTTTTCTTGCAGGTAGTAAAGTTCATGGGCCATGAGCCTCTCACAAAATATGTCTTTGTCTTTGTGAGTCTCAGGCAAAGTCCCATGAGGCAGAGCTCAAAATCATGTGCACATTCACACTTTGGCACACTTTTCACACTTTTCTGGCAGGCATTCACAGAAAAGTCCCCCTGTTCACACTCTAGCTGATCAAAATTCACAACTTGTGTGGGGCCATTCACACTTTTCCTCACACTTCTCCTGCCACATCCATGACTTTTCCTGGCTGGGCCAACACTTCCACACATCCATTATTTCCATTTTGGGGTACTCCCTATGAGGTGTGATGTGTTGATGCTGTCCAAGTCATCATGCTAATATACTGGTGCACTTTGACAGATTCCTAATCTTTTGTTTACCACACGATGTCCTGGTTCCCCCTGAGATTCCTTTGGGGAGTCAGATATATATATTCACCATACAGAAATTCTTGATGGTAGAATACCAGAATGTACAATAGAAGACTAATTCAGAATGAGAATCTACACTATCTACACTAGAAAGATGATGATGACAATGATAATGAGAAGATTGATGACATATACAGTAGGCTGAGAGCAGAATTGAGGGCTGGAAAGATAGAATATTCAAGTGGCACCCACAGCATGGTCAAAGTCAGCCCCAGATGATGCAGGGTTGGTGTTGGGAGGGGGTGCAGTTGAAGTTTGGCTAGCTTTCTTTGTTCTTTGGCCCTTTGGGTATAGTGCTATGTGGAGTTGTGGCAATGTGTTGGAGTCAAGGTCAAATTCCCAACCCTGTACATGTGCTACTACACTTTGTAACAGAGCTACAATACTTTTGTAGCAGAGTTACAGCTCTACAGTAGTTGTGACAGCTCCACATCATGCTAATAGCACTTCACTTAGACATGGCCTGGTAGCTCAGTGGTTAGAGCACCCACCTGGAGTAAGGGAGGTCCTTGGTTTGAACCCAAGCCAAGTCGCTATTTTGGTACTGGTGCTTTTCAACAGGGGCAATGGGTTTTTCTGGGTATTACTTGGGGACAAGGCTTGGCTGTGGGAGTAAAGTGGCACAAGCCCATGGAGAATGATAGCAGGTTTCAAGCTTACCTGCTCAAATCAACACTCCTGGCCTGGTTATTTTCCTCCAAACATGACATGAGCACCAGTCTGGTGCCACCAATCTTGAGTCCACAGGAAGTCACCCACTGGGTGACTTCCTGTGAGCATTTAGAAGTGCTAGATGGACTCTGTACACACAGGCATGGGCAGGCAACAAATAGAAGTGACATTGATAGCAGCATAGGTAGAGGATCCCCAAATGGGGAGAGAACAAACAGCATGCCTGCAGCAGAGTGGGTGAGAGTGAGCACAGTAGGTGATACAATGTAAGTGAGAGTGCGTCAGATCAGTGGTAAGACATCTGAGGAGTAGCAGCATATAGTGCCCATCTTATATAGTAAAGTGTAGGTAGAGTTGGAGTGGAGTGTGTAAGTGAAGTACAACAGCTACCTAAAGTAAAGTGACATGCATTGTCCTGGGGTATGTGTGGAGTGAGAGTGCTTGGAGGTATGAGTAGTCTGAGGAGAAGAAGTAAAGAAGAAATTAAGAGTGTGCATGATGAGTATGTAAAGAGTAGGTAAGAGTACATGTATTGGGAGTGAAGCTGGACAAGAATGTAGTAGTACACACAATGGATTCAACAGACTCTAGATCTAAATTTTCAAGTCCCACCCATGAACTTTCAAATTGTAGGGTTCCCCTTTAAATTGTATGAGACATATCAACTCTAAATCAATAACAATAGAATTGTAGATTGTTAGACTGCCTCATTTGAGGTAATACACTATGAATACCATGATGATGACAGCCATGGCTTGCTGCAATCTCTGGCCAATGATGATGATCTCCATGAAGAGGAGTTGTTCAATATGACAGCATTTGTGTGCCAGCAAGAGCAAATAGGCCTTCATTACTGTTGATTTTCCCCTTTTTGGTTATCTACTGTGCACTCCTTTGTGGCACACATCTTAGGGCTTATCTCTCCTGGTTTGTGTGCCATGTACTTAGGTACTTAGAGTCAGGTTCTGGGACATTATTCTACAGTCAATTTTCTACTCTTCTCCCTCACTAGCTAGCTACTGCACTCTCTTACTATATTTCAGCAATGCTAGTGTTGTATTCTCTTTCATCTAGGGCAGTTGCCTGCACTCTATCTGCTGTCTCATCTTAGACCTCCTTGAGTGGAGTGTCCTGGGCTTTAGGACCATCATGCCACTCATTGCACATTTCAACAATTACCACAATGGGTATTGATGTTGAAACCCTCAAATTTATCCTTGGCTGTGGATTCTTGGCCACTTGGTATTCACTATCTATCCCTCACTCCAATTTCTCCCAATCAGGTCACCCATGTCTTATACAACACTCACTTGATGTGGCAGGTGTACTAGGCCTACCTAGCTGCATCTCCTGCCATGTGTGTGCACACTCACATTCCCATACTTGGACTCTCCCACTATCCCACTCAGTGTGGCTGACTCATCATCCTTGTGGTGCTGCCCTCCATGCATACAAGCTCATCACAGTCACTACAGTCATTCATCCCCCCAGCCACCACACAGCCACTGACACAGCCACTGATGATGGCACTGCAGCAGGTGTTGCAGCCACAGGTTGTGCCTGTGCCACCCCCTGCACTTTTGCTTTTGGTGCAGAGCAAGATGCTCTGCTGGCAGCCTGTGCATGTGCACCATATAGGCATGGCAGCTGCATCTGCCACATCCTCATGTACCTACCTATTGAGCATGTAAATTACTGAGCCATATGCAAACCTCCAGCAGGTTTGAGCATCTTGCATTTGTCAAAGTGTATACAACAGGATTTTGAGGGTAAATGACAAATAGTATGAGACAGTGGTAGGAATGAGAACAAAGATTTGGATTTGTTGGAGTGAGATCTCATCATGGTTGAGTTCAGATAGTGAAGTACAAGGCCTCTGAACCAAGTGGGGTGAGGGCATGTTGGATGGCAAGGGCCTTGGCAGTGACGGGCATGCCACAGCACTGCTCAAAGTGACAGCATGGACATTGGCCTAGAAGAGGCATGCACCAGGACTTGTGTGTTGGAGATCAGGCATGGCATAGTCCATGCTCATGTGATCTTGCAGCACAGGTGCAGTGCAGATGCAGAGTCTAGGCACATAAAAATTGGTTACTTTGTTTTGTACACCTTTGTGTGATTGCCCTACCTTTTGATGAATGCAGGTCATGCATGGGAGTGGAACTAGAATAGTTTTTATTCATATACTGTATCAATACAAGCTACTTATAGTAAGTATAGTAGTGCATGGACCATAGAAGTATGAACAATGGAACTGTGTAAGTATATGTATGCATGTATGTGTGTGTGTACAGTATCCAGTCAAAAAAGGAAGGTTAGTCAGTGTATGATCATCGACACCCCCCCATACTGGGAACACACTCTACAAGACCAAGACC
Organism: Albatrellus ellisii; assembly: GCA_003314395.1. Taxonomy (NCBI): domain Eukaryota; kingdom Fungi; phylum Basidiomycota; class Agaricomycetes; order Russulales; family Albatrellaceae; genus Albatrellus; species Albatrellus ellisii. The sequence continues at coordinate 57,239 of QLPN01008188.1, forward strand.
AGAGTGGTGAATGGAGAAAAGGGGGAGAGATAGGGGTTTGTGTGAGGCCAATGCTATGTCAAAGCCAAACAACTAAAGAAGGCTGCAACAAAAGGACAATCATGCTTAGACTAGTGGTGATGAGCATCACATGCATGTAAAGCCAGAAAATGACCATCAGTGACATCAGGCAAACACAGCAATACAAACATACAGCACACAACAATCAGCCAGGTGAACACAGCGATACAAATGCACAGCACACAACAATCAGCTGTAGCTGCATCAATCACACATTTGTTTAGGCATTGGACTATAGGACTGGGGTCAGCCAATGAGGAGCAAGATTGATGAGCTGTACAGACCAAGATGCAGTCCATGGAGTCATGAGTTGTGAAGTCAGCAATTGGTGCAATTGATGCATTTCCTATTTTTCTCATCCATATAGTGCTCAGACTCCACTTCACTTTATGATTGACCCTGCACTGTAAATTTTCCATTGTGCTTTGTTGTGCTCCAGCCTTGGAGCTAGACTTGTATTTAGATAGTGCATCATCTGTCACAAAGGACCAGATTTCCCCCAGCCCACATTTTGACTTCTCCTCTCTGTCCAAGCTCCAAGTGAAAAAGCATGCCCTATCTCCCCTCTGTGTTACCCATTCACAAAGAAAGAGTGCATTCCTCATAGGTTGCATCTATTTTGCAGTTGCATTCTCCATTGCATTGCATCAATTCTCTATTGTGTTGAGATCTTTATTGTGTCCTCCCTCATGTTGTGTTCCCCTTTGCGTTGTGTCCCATTTCATTAATTCTCCATTGTGTTGCATTTTCCTTATCTCACTATATCACCTGTTTGTTACAAGAATTGCATTCCCTTTTGTCACCCTAGTCACATTGCACTATCACCCTTAACTACTAAAACTCCTTTTACCTTGGTGTCTGGAGAATCTTACAACTCACACCCTCCAGCATTGTTGTGGTTGTGGTTGTTCTCACCCTTCAGCCTGGCACAGCACATATCATATTGGAGCCCACTGCGAGGGCTGCAAGTCAAGATTAGGTCTAGACACCACTACAACCTTCATTCATGAAGATGCACAAGCTCATTGACAATTGAAGCACTATGAGACAAACTCAAACAACTCATCGGCCCATCACATTATTCTCCACCTTCTACACATTCCCCACTCACAGAAGAACTAATCATAACCCCACATGCTTCATCTCCTGTAGACTCATCATTCTTCTCAGTGCCCAGCACTTTATCATCACCTTCAATCTCGACTATCACCCTGACCCCATCTCACCAAACCAATCACCAATCTAACTCACATACCCCACCACATATCACACCAATGGCAACTCAGTACATGATGCCTGCATGAGACAACAGAACTGCACTGAAATTCAACCCAAAGCACCCTTGCAACCTCCAACAATATTTTGAAGATCTCAAATTCCACTTCGATCTTGTGCAAATTCAAGATAATCAAACACATAAAATTCACATGCAATGCTATGTTGACATAGACATCCAGGACCTCTGGGCAACACTGCTGACATATAAAGATACCACTAAAACATATGAAGACTTCAAAGTTGAGATCTACAAACAATACCCTGGGTCTGAAGTCACTCAGAAGTGGACCCACATGGATTTATCTTTCCTCATACAAGAATGTAGACACTTGGGTATGCAGTCACTAGGTGACTTTGCTGACTACCACCACCAGTTTGTAGTCATTGCAGGTTTCCTGTGGAGTGCCCAGCAACTCTCAGAATACAAGCAGGGTAACTGCTATGCTGAAGGCTTCCCACCTGGTCTGTGGGAATGCATCGCTCTATGTTTACAGATAGTCCTACCACAACATGATTGTGAAAACTCATATCCACTCAAGGACATAGAGGCAGCAGCATGCTATGTGTTTCATGACACAACATCTGCAACTACTTCTACTACTTCACCACCCACTACTAACATTAAAATAGAACCACCCAGAGTACTGGATATGGATGCTTGGGCTCAGGCGATCACCAGAGCACTCAATTCCCAATGTGCGACACATCCACAACAACAAGGGACCACACCACCACATGAAAATGGTAATGTGTGCAATTTCTGTGGTGAGACAAATCACTATATTCATGAATGCTTGGTCATCAATGACTACATCACACAGGGTAAAATTAGCCATAACACTGACAGAAAGGTTGTTCTACCAACAGGAATCTTTGTGCCTAGGGGCATCACTGGAAGATGGTTGCATGACCATGTCAACAAGTGGCATCACCAAAATCCAGGAAATGTCAGCACTGGTTGAATGATGCTAAATGTGCAGGTGATGAAGGGCTGCAATTTCAATAACATAGGCACCAGTTCATATCAGCTGTTAAAGGATGAGTGCATCATGAATCTTGAATGCAAGTTGTATAACTTGTGTCACACACAGGTACCCTTCCAGCCTACCATCAGGACATGAAGGCAGCATGCAGAAGAGAATTCTGTGTCAGGTGACAACTCTTGCAATGTGTCTGAGGTACCTCTGCCTCATCAGTCTAACTCACACACACCACAGACAACTTGAGAGTTGATGCCTCCTCAGGCTGAGACTACTCAGTCAGCAACCTGAAACAACAACAGTCTGCCTATTCACCCTTTTGCCCAGGCTCAAGACATGACCATTCCTGCACCTGTGTCCATCAATCCTGCACCATCATGCATTGCACCTGTACAGAGAAGACCTGACAATGCATACCATGTAGATCTGCTGATTCACAACAAAGCCCACACAGCAGAAGTATTCCAACACACTATGGAAATGCTGATCACTATCACCCATCATCAGCTCTACTCTATTGCCCCAGAGGTCCACTACCAAGCTTGAGAGGTGATGACAGCAAAGAAAGTTCCCATTAATTCAGTCCCCACCACCATGGCAAACTACATGGAGGAGGACAACACAAAAATGACATCATCAATAGCTACACTCAGACCATCTCCAATGAAAAGGTTTGTTGCCTAGCGCATGATATGCTGCACAAATTCAAGGAAGCAGTCACATCTAGTTGACATGGCAAGCCAATCATTGTCCCTGACCTGTACAAAGCATACCTTCATGAGTTTCTGCCTGGCCAGCCACCAGACTCGCTCATAGTTGTGAAAGAGTCAGTGTCACTGCATTCCATATTGCCACTGGTTGACAACAATCAACAAATCGAAAGTATAATTGACCTGGGGTGCCAAGTAATTGTGATGTCAGAAGAGGTTTGCCATTTGCTTGGACTAATTTATGATCCAAGTGTGGTCCTAAATATGCAGTCAGTGAACAGTGAAGTTGACAGGTCACTTGGCCTCACCTGTAATGTTCCATTTTTATCTAAAGACATCACACTATATCTGCAGGTCCATGTCATCAGAAGTCCCACATACAACATCTTACTTGGGCGACCATTCATGTATTAACACAAAGTGTCATTCCAACTTTGGTAATGAGGATCAGATGATCATGATCCATGATCCTAACATGGGGTCATTGGTGACTGTGCCTATGCTGCCACATGGGTCCCACTGATTCCAGTTTCACCAAAAAGAAGTATCAGGTTTTTGCAATTCAAGTATCTGACTGTGCGTTGGGGAGATTGTGAAAATAACAACATGTCTATTTGTACCAATCCTGTTCCCATTTTTCGCCTTTACACCACAAATCCCACTCTGTCTACACTTCCAGTTTCCAATTCTCTTGATTCTTCGGACTCTACTGTTGCTGTGTATGGGAAGAGAAAGTACAAGCTGGTAGTGAAGAAAGCATGCCCAGTTATGGCTGATCTCCCATTACACTTTCGTATTATTCATGATATATGTGGCAACCCGCTTGCATCAATTCCTATACTTTTACACAATCCTCCACCATTTATTCCAGTCAGACACTATACTAATGAATGAAGAGATATCATAGACAGAGCACATGAAGGTGATTTCCTATGGCCCACCAAGTGCAATCTCATACATCACTTTGTGTGCTTGCAGCACTTGGGTTTTGCATGGGATGACTCTGAGTGAGGATGTTTCTGGGAAGACTTCTTCCCACCCATCAAAATCCCCATCATAGAACACGAACCTTGGGTACAGTGCAACATTCCCATTCTGCCAGGTATCTACAACAAAGTATGTTGCCTTATTACCAAAAAGATCGCAGCTGGTGTCTATGAGCTGTCCAACTCATCATACTGATCTCGCTGGTTTTGTGTCATCAAAAAGGATGGTACCAGTCTTCAGATTGTGCACAGTCTTGAGCCACTCAATGCAGTGACAATCAAACACTCTGGCATACCCCCATTTACAGACCTTCTTGCCAAACAATTTGCCAGTCAGGTTTGTGGCACGACATTGGACCTATATGTTGGCTATGACAAGCAATTGCTCACAGAATCATCACAAGATCTAACTACATTCCAGTCACCATTTGGTGCATTGTGTCTCGTCACCCTTCCAATGGGGTGGACAAATTCCATTCCTATTTTTCATGAAGATGTTACTCATATTCTACAGTCTGAAATCCCACATGTCACAGTACCATTTATTAATGACATGCTGGTGAAAGGTCCCAACACCAATTACTGCAACACCAATGGTAAATATGAAACAATTCCTCAGAATCCCAGCATCAGATGCTTCGTTTGGGAGCATTTCCAAAATCTTAACTGTGTAGTCCAGTGAATGAAATACACTGGAGGCATGTTCTCAGGGCACAAGACAGTGCTCTGTGCTCTGGACTTCAATGTTGTGGGACACCATTGTACTTGAGAGGGCCATGTTCCTGAAGAATCACATGTTGTGAAAATATCCAATTGGGGTCCATGTCATGACCTCTCTGATGTTTGCACATTCCTCAGCACTGTCAAGTACTTTGTATCTTTATTTGCAATTTCACACATCATGCTCACACTCTCACCATGCTCACTCATAAACTCAACCCTCCATCTTCAGTCCAGAGCAGTTAGCAGTGCAAGAAGATCTCAAACAAGCTGTTCTTTCGTCTCCCACACTGAGACCCATCAATTATCATTCACCTGTGCCGGTTATCCTTTCAGTCAACACCTCATATATCACAGTCGGCTTCATCCTCAGCCAAGAAGATTCAGAAAACAATGGGCAACACTATTTCACATGTTTTGGCTCAATAATGCTTAATGATCAAGAGTTGCATTTTTCACAAGCAAAACTCGAGATCTATGGCTTATTCCACACCCTGCATGCATTGAAGCTCTACCTCATAGGTGTTTGAAACCTCTTTGTTGAAGTTGATGCCTGGTACATAAAAGGCATGCTAACCAATCCAGATCTTGCACTTCTGCAAGTATCAATAGGTGGATTATTGGCATCCTTGCATTTCACTTCACACTAGTGCATGTACCTGGTGTGGTCCATGGTCCAGACAGACTGTTGCAATGACCCTCACAGCCTGGTGATTTGCCAGAGGATGATGATGATGATGATGAATTTGATGATTGGATTGACTGTTTTTATGGTTTCATGCATATTATTAATCCACCATTTCCACATCTCCACACTACTCACCACTCCCTCACCATGTTAGCTAACAGTATACCAGAAACCCCAACAGCAGGCAAGACAGTATTACAACCAGATAATGAACACATGCCTGCAGCACTGATTCCATGAAATGCTGCAGCACTGCAACAGGATGAGTGGCTTCTCACTGTGCATGCATGGCTGGATGACTTGAAGTGCCCAGCTGATGTCGATGATGCACAGTATGTGAGATTCATGTGCTATTGTACTGAATTTTTCATGGCCATAGGATGGCTCTGGCAAAAAGACCCACATGGCCAGCACAAAGCAGTCCTCTTTTATGAGGAGCAATTACCCATTCTGAGATCTGTGCACAATGATATTTGTCATTGGGGTATCTATGTGATGTGTGCATTAATCCACAAACACTTTTGGTGGCCTCAATTGCCACGAGATGTTGCCTGGTTTGTACAGATGTGCCATATCTGTCAACTACGGCAGATCAGGAATGTCTTGCTGCCTCTGACAGTTGTGACACCAGCACCCTTATTTGCCAAAATGTACATGGATTCCATGCACATGCCTCCATCTGGTGGATATAAGTATATTGTGCAAGGATGTTGCTCACTCATGCACTACCCAGAGTTTTGTATGCTGCACTCTGAGACAGCTAAATCCCTCAGCAACTGGATATTCAAAGATATTCTTTGTTGCTGGGGAGCACTAATGGACATTGTCTCAGACAATGGTGTGTCATATGTTAAAGCACTCGATTATTTGGTGCAGCGGTATCACATTTGGCATATATGTATTTCAGGTTACAATTCTTGTGCCAACAGCATTGTTGAGCATCCACATTTTGATGTATGCCAGGCATTGTTCAAGGCTGCAGATGGTGACCAGTTGAAATGGTCCCAGGTTGCATACTCTGTGTTTTGGGCTGACTGCATTACAATTTGTAGGCACATGGGGTGTTCACCTTATTTTGCAGTGACTGGCACACACCCTATCCTACCCTTCGACATTGCTGAAGCTACATATCTTGTTCTGCCACCAAATTCTGTTTTGTCCACCACTGATCTCATTTCTCACAGGGCAATAGTGCTCCAGAAGCATCAAGAGCATCTCATGGAGCTACACTCCACAGTATTTGGCACATGATGGGAAGCTGCAGCCAGGTTTGAGCATGAATTTGACACAACTATCCATGATTTTGACTTCCAGCATGGCACCCTCATACTCATCCACCACACCACCATTGAAAAAGCATTAAATCATAAAATGTGCCCCCACTACCTCGGACCTCTTATTGTACTGTCACACAACAGAGGAGGTGTATATATACTCTGTGAACTCAATGGTGCAGTTCTTGACAGGCCTATTGCAGCTTTTTGTGTCATCCCCTACTTTGTGTGACAAATGATATCCTTGCCTCTGCTTGACAAACTTATCAATGTCACAACAGATTGTCTCCATCAACTAGAGTCTACTATGCTAGATGATGTTGAGGAGCAAGGCATTGAACGTGACTGAAAATGCAGCTCTTTTATTTTCTTTCTCTTTTACTTGTTTCCCTATCCAGTTTTTAATGGACTCACAATTCCCTCACTTGTTCCTTTGCTGTCACCCTTTTGCTTTTATTGTATATCTTTCTACATGTACAGGAGACAATGAAAATACATGCATAGTGACATTTACTCTCACTCTATACCCTTGCCTTTCAACTCTGCTGCCTTCTGATGCATTGTGCTGCACTCTGGACTTTGTCACTCTTGCTCCATGAGTTGTGTGTGGATGATCTGAATCTCAGCCTCCAGCAGGTGCATGGACTGGTCAATTGAGAGCCATTGGAGCCCAAGTTTGGCATACTGCATCCCATACCACCGAAGGGCCCCCCAGTTGGTGGCTTCTGCCACATTGCTGTTTTGGTAGTCCAGGTGCAGTGGGGTCATCAGGAATTTGACACCCATGTACCCACCCACCTCTGGTAGGGGCCCCTTGGAACCTGACAGCTCGTGTGTGAAGGGCCAACTAGGTCTGGCTGCCTTGCTGCTGCCCTGCATGAAGAGTGGTGTAGGTAATCGTGGTACTGTGACTAACAGCTTAGTGTCCCTGTCATGCCATGCCAATAAAAGGACTCACCTGTTGTGACTGACCAGTCCAGCTGTATGGCAAATTCACAACATTGCCACTGATGCACACACCTGATGCACTGCCCTGTCCACTCATGCCACCAGCACTCAGTGTCTGTGCATTGGCACCAGGAGCATGGCTTCATGGCCTGGGAGGTGTCAACCATACCACAGAGAGGCTACAGAGCAGGTACTTACCTGATGTGTTGGCCCCACAGCAGTCCACTTCTGCCCCCATTGCTTGACTGCACCAGCAACCATCTTCAGGGTCATCATGCCTGTGTGTGCACATTTTCATTGGCATGGTGTGGTGTCCTCATCCACATCTTCCATGCTGCATTTTGAGGCCATCAATGTAGTAGAACCAGCTGGGTCAGCCATGTCTTCTCTGGCCTCGCCCTCCTCCTCAGTGCTCTCCCCATCATCGATGTCCTCATCATTGGCATCATCAATGTCAATCAGCTCAGGGGGTGTGGGTTGTTTGCTTTTGGCCACTCATTGGGCCACTGCACACACCTTGACACCTGACTCCCATATCCATGCCTGCCTGTACTGCGGTGGAGCCAGCATGACCTTGGGCTTCTGCCTGCATGTTCTGGCTCCTGCCTGTGATGACACCTGTTCAACTTGTGGTGCTGTCAGGTGTTCCTCAGCCATGCATGGCACACCCACCACCTGTTCCCCCTCCTCCTGCAACACCAGCTCCACTCCCTCCTTCATTGTGCACTCTGCCTGGGCACATTCCTCAGATTCATGCTCTTCCTGTTCTCACACCTCACACTCTGCCAGCTCCTGTGCCTCCTGCTCCACATGTTCTTGTGCCTTATGCTCCACCAGCTCCTGCACTTCCTGCTCTGTGTGCTCTTGTGCCTCATGCTCTGCCAGCTCCTGCTCCTCCTGCTCCACCCATTGTCATGCTTCATGCTCCTTGCGTTCTTGTTCAGTGGCTGCCTTGAGTTCCAGCTTGCACTTGAGTACCTCATCAGCCTGCCTGGCCCACTCTGCAAGCTGTGCTTGTGGCAGGAATTCACACACCCAGCTCTCCCAGCTTGCTTTGGCAACAGGTGCCAGGATGCTGCACACACCTTCTACAAAAAAGGTGGCATTGGCTTCTGAACCACTGCACTGTTGGTGTTGCCCCTGTGTGTTGCAATGAGTATCGTGTGCCCCTGTGCCTGTCTGCATTATGTACCAAGAGGCACCCTGCACCCACCATCCACAATTGATATACCTCCTTGGGCAGCCCTTCACCCTGTGGCCACTCATTGAGTGTTGTATGCATGCACACTTGCAAATGCAAAAGTGCATGGTCAGAGGTGGTGGCAGTGACAGAGGATGCATGGGACATGTTGGTGGATGGGCGGTGGCTGAAGGAGATGGTGTTGATGAAGCTTATCAATGGCAGTCACTTCCACCATGCTCCTCAGTTTAGGGCAGGAGTACCTGTGCCTTCACACTTGCTGCATGTCTTTTCATCCTCCTTCCACATTTCTTTTTTTTGCTCCCTTTTGCATTTACGATTTTTTCTCTTCTTTTCTTGTGTTCTCTCACTAACACAAAAAAAAAAAAAACCTCTCTGTTCTCCTCATCCTTCACCCCCTTTTACTGTCTACCACTGTCTTCCTGCTCTATTTCACCTTTCCCTATTTTCTCTATGGCCAGGACTTTCTTCTCATTTCTTATTGTTTCTCTCTCTCCTCCTTTCATCTCTCAAAGCTCCAGACTTCAAAAAAAAAAGAAAAAAAATCACTCTCATCTACTCTTGTCTCTTTTCTTTTCCGTCCCTGTACCCCACTCTAATTTGGCTGCTCATTCATATTGCTGTGCTCTAGTGTCCCTCCAGTTTGCTCCTTCCTGCATCATGTCTACACTTGCCATTTCCCTGCACCCCATCCTCACCCAGTTGCATTCTACCCCTTTTCTGATGTCAGCCCCCCACATTCACATGCTGCTTATCCTGTCCCCACCCCATCCATGTTGTGCCTTGCTGCACCTTGGAGAGCATCTCTATAACCACCTATCTATACACCCCCTGCCACTCTTCCTCATCCACTCATTTTTTCACTACACCTGCACCTCACCCCCACGAGTCGTCCCTACTGGCTGTGTCTTGTGTCCAATTGCATTGACTGCAGACAGTCAAGATTTCAGTTGGGAGGAGATGATGAGCATCACACACACATAAAGCCAGAAAACAACCATCAGCAACATCAGGTGAACACAGCGATACAAACATGCAGCATGTGACAATCAGCCAGGCAAGCACAGTGGCATAAATGTGCCGCACATGACAATCAGCCATAGACACATCAATCATGCATTTGTTTAGGCATCAGACTATAGGACTGGGGTCAGCCAATGAGGAGCAAGATTGATGAGCTGTACAGACCAAGATGTGGTCCATGGAGTCACAAGTCATGAAGTCAGCAATTGGTGCAATTGATGCATTTCCTATTTCACTCATCTGTATAACACCCAGACTCCACTTCACTTTATAATTGACCCTGCACTGTAAATTTTCTGTTGTGTTTTGTTGTGCTCCAGCCTTGGAGCTAGACTTGTATTTAGATAGGGCATCATCTGTCACAAAGGACCAGATTTCCCCCAGCCCACATTTTGACTTCTCCTCTCTGTCTGAGCTCCAAGTGAAAAAGCACAC
>QLPN01008203.1:0-10611 GCA_003314395.1 Albatrellus ellisii
TTATATTGTTTACATATTTTGCCTTCCTCTGTTGCCACCTATTTATCCAGCATCTGCAACCATCTGCAGCCTTTCTTTCCACATGTCCAAGCTGTTTATGCCACCCCCCTTATTTTGTGTACCCTCACTGGGTGCCTCAAGCTTTTCAAGGTTCCTCCTCACCACAAATGCCCTCTCTCCCTTGAGGACCTTCTCTACACCTCCTCCATTTTTGTCACCCTGTCTCATGATGATCACCTTTTCCTTGCCCTTCTTTATTCCAACCTCTTCACCCTTCACAGACTTGGCAAACTCACCTCTCCCAAGCATCAGCCTGCTGACCCACTGCCTGTTTTTCTTGCTAATCTTGCCTTTTGCAATCCTCTTTTTTGTCTTTGCCCTGCTCTCTGGATTACCTCCACTGGTTCTCTCCTGACACACTCCTGGTTTCTTTGTCACCTTCACACCATCTTTCCCAATGCCATTGCTGGCCATTCTTTGTGTTCCAATGGTGCTACCTTTTTTGCTGCCACTGGTTGGCCTGATGAGCATATTCAGGCCTTGGGTTGCTGGTCTTCTGATACTTATAAGTCTTATATCCATGCAAATCCTGTTGTTCTTCAAGCCCTTTTGTTTGGCCACTCTATTCTCAAACATGACCTTGCCTCTCTGCCACATTGATCATTCCTCTCCTCCTCTCTTCACCTCCAGCCCAGCCTACCTCACTTTGTGTTCCACCAGTTGTTACTGGTTACAGGTTTGATATTTGTGTCAGGCTTCTTTGTTGTGCCCTTGATGCTTGTACAAATGTGTGGTTTGTCTCATAGGTACTCACAAAAATGAAGCATCATGTTCTACTATCCTTTTCTTGCATGTGAGATTTTGGGTGTGAAATTGATTAGTGCTTCACTAATTGGTGGCAAAGCAGCTGAGAGCATATGGTAAGGAACTTGCACACATGCAAGTGCCTGTTTGCCAATTCCAATGATGATTTTCTCTTGCCATCTGTAGTCCAGTGGCAGTGATTGGTGATTCATTCATTTAAATGATTGAGAGACTTCATATCGACCTGTACACCACTGTGATCTATAGATAGACTATTGCTATCCCTAGGTGGCTGTCCAATGGTTTGTAAAGTATGTCTTCATCAACTATCACAGTTTTGATCACCCAGTCCTAGGAATGATAGTTGTTGAATATATATCTGCTTGTGATAGTGGGGAACTGTCATCAATCAACCATTTTTAGTATTTCTCCATCATCAAGTCTCTCCATTGCTAGCTCAATGGGGTACTCCTCATCCAGCTGCCACTTTTTTTGGTGCCACACATCCAACTTGAATTACTTTAAAACATGTGTGTCTATTTTAGCCCTATGATTAGCATTTTGCAATTCACAAAGCCCTTCATCTGGATGTGGTGTAAAGAGGCCCTAATCTCATTGCCCACCTCTTGGCTAGGGGAGGCTTTCCCACATAATGCTGAGCCATCTGGTCAATGGATGCTGCTCACAGGTCCACAGAGATGCTTAAAACGCCTGGATATGTGATATCCCTGGCATTCCTTGGCCTAAGGTGGTCAAGCTGTGCTGGTTCATGACAGTCTGGGAACCAAAATCAGCTTCTGAACAGCATGACTATCTAGGAGAGCTTAGAGGCATCACCGCTGACATGGCACTGAATGAAAAGCTTGCAGTGTCTTCAACCAAGGGGAGATCTCTTTTGGATAGATGGACATGGACAATGCAATGAGTAGTCAAGCCTAGTGGATCCTTCTTATGCCACACTTGGTGATTCATTCTTTAGATATTGGCTTTCCTTCTTGCCAGAGTCAGCACACCTGGCCATTGCCTCCCCAGTCACCATTACAAGCCATGAGATCAGGAATGCTCAGACCATGGAGGTAATTAATTGCTCTTAAGAACATGCAGGCCTGGTTTTGGCAGTCCATCTTTCTTGGGATAGATCAATTCTGGTCACTATAGGTTGTGGGATTTTAATGTAGCCTTAGTCATTGTACAAGGAACCCTTCCTCTATCCCAATTTGAACCAATCTTTGCAAGCAGCCTCTGATGGAGGTTATTGAAGTCCAGATGGTGGGGTTGAATAAGTTGGTTGGTGGATTATCCAGTGGGTCACCCTTAAGCCATGGTGATGATGTCCCCAGATGATGAGCTCCTCATGCTATACAGAACAATGAATAGACATCCACATCTTCAACTTGCAGTCTGGTCAGCTATGAGATAGTGTACTGATAGTATTTGAGGGTGATCAGGGTTTAGGCCCACATGTGGACCCTGAAATGAAAATCCATCAATTTTGTAGCATTTTCTCCACAAAATGGCTGGGTGTGTTCATTCCAGCCCCCCAGACCCTACTTTGAGCAGTTAAGTTGTACTAGCCAAACACCCCCTGAGCAGCAGATGGGACACAGCTGCTGATGAGTGGTGATTGTGGCATGGGTCTCTGGGACATGGCATCAGCAATATCACCTGCCTCATGGCATTTTATGGTTTGAATATGCAAAGGCTCATCTTGAGATGCACTTGTAGGTCATTTACTACTGTATAATATATACTTCCAGATTGGTCACATACAATGATGTCACTGACTCAGTTTTGTGTATGTTACTTTCTAATTACCTTGTCCATGGCTGCATTCCTCAAGGTGGTCTTGCCAGAGACCAGCATAGAACATGAGAATGATTTGTTGTTTGCAGCATTGAGAAGTACAAAGTGGCACCGTGTTAATTTATACATTGCATGATCATCATCAAGGCACTGTAGCATCAATACTCCAAGTTGTTCCAAACAGAGAACCCAGGAGGACCATGTTGAACTGCACCCTGTATAGTGGGAATGTTGACTGAACATGCAAATCTACTGAGCAACCATCTGTGAGTGGGCTGTATCCAAGAAAGCAGATGCCATTATCTTGATCCTCACAGATGATGGCTCACCATGGCTTTGTCAACCCCCAAGGTGTGTTGGACTACTTGGCAGGATCTGTGTGAACAAAGAGAAGAGAGGATAACAAGGCCAGGTTCTTAGGTCTGTGAACACATTTCCAGGAGCATATGCATTGTTTATGCATTGGCATAAAAGAGCACATTGTTCTGCCATTGCAGAATGATGATGCCTGCTGGCTGTTCTCCATTGACTCTTAGTCTAGCATACTTGGAACAACTCGTGAGTGGATCATAGGTGGCATGTATGAGTAGTACAAAGCATCTAGGCACTGGCTTTGCAGGTTGTATAGCATGTCCATCATGAATGTTTGGCTAGCCACTGGTGTCTGTTGTTGTGAGGTACAGAGTCAGATATTGGTGGCAAAGTCAGCAAGGGGTATCTTCAATGTCTTCCACCATCACTTTCTAAACTGTGTTTGTGTGGTCAGACTCATGATGATGCAAAATGGATTGAATTACTCATCACACCTGAGTGAGTGTTCCTGTGGGAGGTTAATTACAGACCTTCTGCTCATTATCTCTTTGCATGCATGGAAGATATTGGGGCATTCAAAAGCAAGGATAGGATTCTGAGATGTCCCAATGAGCATGAAGACCTGAGATTAAGTGTCATCATTCCTGACTGTGAAGATGAAATATGCAATGTCAACTCAGGTATCTGTGGCTTGTACAGCCAATTACTGAATGATGGGCCTCCCTGAAAAAATCAGGATATGGGCAGAATCAAAAGTGAGTTGACCAAATGGTGTGCCAATACTTGTGGAACATTATCAAGTTAAACACCAAGCTGTTGCCACTCTCACCTTCAGCAGCCTTGTACATTTGACATTGAGTTTGTTGAACAAGCTTACTAATCCTGCCAAAGATGCTGTTGAAACACTGTTGAGATTGTTCACTGATGCCAGTAAGTGCACAGATATAGGAAGATGTGATACCAGACATAAGTGACATGTCAAGAGATTTGACCAGCAAGATCGATTAGTTGCATGTTTCCAACCATGATGGCAGCAGACAGTATGATGACAAGGTCCTGCAGACAAGACACAGTCGATGTGTGCATGCACACTCTCAACATTGCTGTTTGGCTGCATCTCTAAGTGTTGAGTTCTGCATGTACCCTATCATTCAGTAAGGTAAATTAGCTGCCAAAGAGTACTCAGGTTGCCAGCAGTTTCTCACCTTATAGAGGGAATATGTTTCCATCTGCAAAGAGAGGCTGGACTCAGCATGCATTGTACCATTCAAGACAGACTCAGTGGAGGTGACTGATGATGATAGTATGGAATCTAGATTATCTCCAGATGGTTTTGCAGGCTCTGCACTAATTGATGTGACTCCTTCCAACAACTAGTACTTGTGGTATTAGTGGTCACCACACAAGGCACTTCACAATGTTGTTCAGCTTCACTCTCTCCACCCCTGTCAACACTGCCCTCCTCCTCTACATCCTCTACTACATTCAGTGCATCCTCTTCCCATGCACCTCCATGCTGTCGACACCTCCAACCAAGTTCAAGGCAGGCTACTCCTGGATGCCATGCACCCATGCACCCACACTCCTGTACACTACCTACATGCCATGCACACTTGAGCCTTTCAATGGGAAGGACCATGAGTGCATCCTGCTCATGATCAACAGTGTCATATTTGATGTCTCAATAGGTAGGAACTTCTATGGCCCTGGTACACCCTGTTTCTTTACAGCACCTGATCGTGCACCATGTGTGCATGCTGAATGGCCTGGCAGACAGCATGTATGGCAACTTTGCTGGCAGAGATGCCTCACATGGCATGGTAAAGCAGTCATTTGACCTCAGTGCATCACCCCTTCCCCCCTTCACACCAGTCTCATCCACATGCCCCACTGACCACACACAATGGTCCCCATCTCACTATACAGAGATGCTTACACCAATCGACCAGCCACTAGACAAGCTAGAGGACCTCATCCTGGAGGAAATGTAAGTGCTCATTCCTCCACATGATTGAAGCACCCTTCTTTCTGTGCATGTGCCAAGGACTGACCCCATGACTCCCTGCAGCAAAAACATGTGTGGCTGGCTTGACCATTTTACCAACAAGTACATTGTCTGTGGGCACCTTGTTGATAATGACACCATCTAGGCATCACTTGTCCCCCCCTCTCCCCCATTTTCATGTGGAATATCTCCACTGTTACTGTGCCACAGCCCTTTCAGTCACTGTGTCAGATCTGTACAACAGAATAAATATTGGACACATGGTGTGGAAGGTGACCAAAGGGTGTAGTTTTGATCAGGCCTCTGATAGAAAAGCATGCCATGATGCTGTGTGTGCCACATGGTGATTAATGATTAGTTGCCCTCCAGCAATAGACAGCATCAACTCATTGAGAACAGTGGAACACCACTCACTCCATGAGGTTTTGGCTTGCCCCACAGCTGTGCCATTGATCAGTTTATAGCCAGAAAGACAATAGCTATGTTGTTCTAAGCCATTCATGCATAAATGTGCAGCATCACCACCTGCTGTGACCAGGGTGTAGCTAGTAAATTACTGAGGTCATGGGTATGGGGGTGGACTGTCCACCAGGATTGGAATCACTAGCTTCAGCTGACAGCTATCTCAAGCCCCATGCTGCCTGCCACTGAGTGGGCACATGTAATGCATTTCCTTGGGGTGATCAGTCTTTATCCTCAGTGAAGGGGTGGCAGGGGTAACTCCTGTTTCTTGCCAACACCCTAAATGCTCCACCAAAAGGATAATAAGTTACTATCTTTGAAACCCTCGTAGTGAACCCACAGTGAAGTCCAATAAGGCTCTTGGCAGGATGTGAATTCCATAAGACATGAACATCAACTCATTCCACAATGAACAAGATAGAAGATGGTATATTGATAGCCTATTGTGTATCCACCAGAGCTGCCTGAGCTATTGGAATGCAATTCTCTGGCAGCAAGTCTTAAGTTGCAGCACTAACTTGTGCCAAGTAAGCTACACTCTCATGCTCACAAGATGTGGGATGTGATGGGAAAACATGAGGTATCTGACAATGTGAAGCAGTGAAGCATAATGTGGCTGCTACATTGGGACCATGTGGCACCTCCACTTCCACTCACAGGACAAATTGTGGGATGTGTGAAAGAGCAGGGGAAGTGCCAAAATTCATTCCATCCAAGGCAAACAAAGAAGGGGTTGAAAATGTATTTCAAACATGTGAGTATGTAAAGACTTGATTAAAAGGATCATAGACATACTATTTGTTGTTATATAAGGTTCTTCACCAACTTTCTTATCTTCAGATTTCCAGACTTTGTGTTACATTTACTTATATCTTTATTTGTGCTCATGTGTTTGACATGTTACTTTACCCACACCTGTGGCGCACTGTTATAGTTCATACTCTGCAGTTACATGTACTATAAAGGAGTCCTCAGTGGCGCAGCTAGTTCTCTAGTTGCTCACTTTGGACTTCAGTCCCCCACTCAGTGTGGTGTCTAGAGTAGCCTCTGTTGCAATACCACAAGTCCATTATTGTCCTTTAACACTATTGCCTTTCACAGATGGTGAACAAAGAAAATGTCAAGCCTACAGGTGAACCTGAAGTACCAGATGTCATTGAGTTTGAAATGGAGATCAACAATGCCATTGAGAGCAAAGGGGGGTGTTGTGTGCTTGATGATGGGGATAATAGTGATCTGGATGATGCTATAGTAGCTGTTGAGCTATCTGATCAGGAAAGCCTTCTGGAACATCTCCTTGCATCCAATCCAGATGACATTGAGATCCTGGAAGATAATCCCTTGCACATTGGCAAGGCAGAGCCAACTACTGGCATGAAGTGGGGAGTACTAGTCACAAAGAGTTACCAGTGCAATCCAAGAGCAACCCCTGTGTTGTCATCAAAGTCCTCAGGCAAACTAGCCCATAACACCACACTGCTAAGAGTGGCCTAATGGATGGTCTTAGGGAGAGTTTGCAATAACTATACCCCTGGTAACAAGGTAGTTGTTGTGTGCTTGGATGGCATAGTAAGTGCTCCTGATGGTGATGATAAAGAGAGGGATCAGTGAGATAGTGATGAGGATGATGCCTCTGATGACTAAATGAGGATCCAGAGTGATGAGTTTAGGATATCTTAGTGATGCTTAGAGTGACTTAGAGATCTTAGACTTAGTTCTTAGAGTTGAAGCAAGATGAGGGTGAGCTTAGGTCAAGTGCAGTATAGGAGAATCCCTAGATTGCAAAGTTGACAAGACTGGGGTTTAAGACTGCCAGTCTTTCAACTACTTATACAAAACCAGAGTTCTAAAGATAGTACAAGTAGATTAGGTTCATGGATCTATGATGATTGCACAGCAATCAATGAAGTCACATGACCTAAGACATGTCTGTGAATATAGTAAGTGGCTCAGCCACAAGCACAAAATGAACTAAAGATAATCAAAGGTAATCAAAGACGAGATGTGGTGAGTCCTTGCTAATTGTATAGTAATGGTCCTTAGCAAGTAAATGTTATAATAAATAAATGAAGAAAGAAAGAAAGGAAGGAAGGAAGAAAGAAAGGAAGGAAGGAAGAAAGAAAGGAAGTTTTATAGTACTTGGAGCTAAGCTCACACTTTAGTATGTAAATACTAAAGTACTATAAAGGAAATGAGTCCTTACTATAAGTAGGAGCTAAGCTCACTGCTGTAGTTAATACTATGCTTATAGTAAGTAAAATATAAAAGGAAAGAAAGAAAAGAAAAAGAAGAAAAGAAAACTGTTATGAGGTGCCTAAGCAAGTGCCTCATAACACCCATGATGATGAGAGCAGATTTGACTACATCAGCTCACTGATGGTAATTTGCAGCACCTTTGAGTGTGATGTTAATTTTCAGTACTGAAGTGGGGAGAGCAAGTTGTAATATGGTGAGAATAAGAGTGAGGGATGAGAGAGAGTTGAGAGAGTTTAACATGATGACCCTGAGTTCAAGGCTAAGGAGGAGAATGCTGCAGATGACCCAGGGCCCATAACCTGATGACAACAGGTCATGTGCAGAGAGCAGAACTGGAAATAGTTCTTATTCTTTGTACAACTGTGCTATAGACTACTTATAGTAAGTATAGTAGTGCATGGACCAAGAAGAATATGAACAGAGTAAGTGTGTACATCTATGTGTTAGTATGTGTGTGTATGTACAGTAACAAGATGAAAAAGGAAGGAGATGGTTGGTCAGCACGTAGTTGTCACCATTACTTGCTAAGGACTATCACTACACAATTGGCAAGGACTCATCTTATCTCCTCTCTGTTTATCTCTCATTCATTTTGCCCTTGTGGCTACAATTACTTTAGCTCACCATGGACACAATTTGGTCACATGATCTTGTTGATTGCTGTGCAATCATCATTGATCAGTGAACTTTATTTACTTGCACTATCTTTTGGATGCTCAGTTTTATATAAGTAGGGACAAGCCTGGTGGTCTTAAGCCCCAGTCTTGTCAACTTCACAATCTAGGGATTTTCCTATACTGTGCTTGATCTAAGCTCACCCTTGCTTTCCTATATCCTAAGAACTAAGTCTAAGATCTCTAAGTCACACTCAAGCATCACTAAGACATCCTAAACTCATCACCCTGGATCCTCAATTAGTCACTGGTGGTATCATCCTCATCACTATCTTGTTGATCCCTCTCTTCATCATCATCAGGAATGTTTACTATGTCTATCAAACACATACCAACTACCTTGTTACCAGGGGTATAGTTATCACAAACCTTCCCTAAGACCATCCAATAAGCTGCTCTTAGCACAAGGTGAGGTGAGGGTGAGCTTAGACCAAGTGCGGTATAGGAGAATCCCTAGATTGTGAAGTTGACAAGACTGGGGTTTAAGACCACCAGTCTTTCAACTATTTATACAAAACTGGAGTCCTAAGAATAGTACTTGTAGATAAGGTTCACAGATCAATGATGATTGTGCAGCAATCAATGGAGTCATGTGACCTGAGATGCATCTGTAGTAAGCTAAGTATATGTAGCCACAAGTGCAGAGCAAATGAGAGGTAAACAAAGGCAAATAAAGACAAATGAGGAAGTCCTTGCTAAATGTATAGTGATGGTCCTTAGCAAGTAAATGTAGATAAATAAAGAAAGATGAAGAAAAGGAAGATGCTTTATAGTACTTGGAGCTAAGCTCACACTCTAGTATGTAAATACTATAGTACTAAAAGGAAGATAGGGTTCTTACTATAAGTAGGAGCTAAGCTCAACAACTGTAGTTAATACTACACTTATAGTAAGTAAGATAAAGAAAAAAAGAAAAAGAAAAAAGAAACATGTTACAAGGTGCCAAAGCAAGTGCCTCATAACAGTGGCAGCATGGGAGGGAGGGTGTGTGGCTGCAGGGCCACATAGTCTGTGGTGATAGCACATGAGTCAGCTCCTGCATGCAATCTACTTTTTTGTTAAAATAAAAAAGATAAGCAGCCAGCCTATGCAGCACAGGGGTCAAGGGTCAGGTGTGATGGCAATGTTGAGCAGCCAAGTGGATGTAGTGTGGGGGTAGAGGCTCAGGCATGATGATGCTGGTGAGCAGCCAAGTGCATGCAGCATGGGGGCAGAGGCTCAGGTATTATGAGCATCAGCACAAGTGGTTGTAAAAAAGCTAGGATGCACTGCTGCACAGTGCCACACTGCCACACACAGCATGCACAGAATTGTAGGGAGTTGTGGTATACTTAATAAGTAAACAGTGTGATCAGCATCATAAGGTAGTAAAAAACCAACAACAAGCAGCTTATATACATATGGAGACTGTACACAGACCACATGTGACAAGGTGGCTGAAAGGGTATGTCACAGCAAAAATGAGGACTGTATAGTAGTATACTCAACACATATGACTACAAAACTATAAGTACAATAATAGTACAGAGGACAGGACAACAAACATACCTCAGTCTTTGTGGATGACAAAAGACTGAGGAGCAAAATAAACTACACAAAGATGAATGGACTATCCCTTGAGACACAGGGGCTTTTGTAAAGTATAGTACACAACTATGCAAGAATAAAATGGAAACAAAATATTTGCTGTGGCACTGTAATCCAAGATGAAGGTTTGTGCATGTTGGCAAATGCTGAGTTGCCATATGTGAAAAAGTATGGTCCTGACAGCTTGAAAGCCATGAAATAGCCAAAAAAAAGACAATAAAACATAGCATACTCTGTGGGCATGCTTGCTCATTCCAACAATATGAACATATGCAAGACCATGCCATTCTTCATGCAGGTGATGTTTCAGCAGGTATGAGTACAGTATGGCACATACCAAGCTCTACACTTGGGTATGCTTTTGTGCTAGAGATATTGTTCTAATACAATGTCATCTGAGTGCTCTCAATCCCCTATGAAAGCCACAGCCTTCTTGATGTAAACATGCTGTATATTCATATTGATGGTGTACATATATACAATATGTTTGTCACAGAGAAGTCCATGGCTTTCATAAAAGATTGAGAGAAGAGACTTGAAGTCTGTAGTAACCAGCTGATTTGCAGAGAGTCAGTGACTCTCACTCATTACTGAACATACAATATCTGAAGTGATTAATAAGCACTTCAATCTCATCTCAAGCACCTAGGATGGCATGCTGGTGGTGGTCAGGGCAAGGAAGTGGGACTCTGGGGAGGATCAAGACCT
>QLPN01008214.1:7665-22806 GCA_003314395.1 Albatrellus ellisii
CCCTACCTTTTACCCCCCCCCACCCCCCTAGGACAAACATGCAATTTTGCAAGTGTTTGACCATTCATTTCAATACTGTGTGATGTACATGGCACCACAGCAAAGAATCCTGCAAGGGCCAACATTTATTGAGCCATAATTCCGGGTCTCGGCATCTCGGGAAAACACTCTAGAGTACCGATTTCAAGCTCACAGAATCTGAAGGGGGGGGGTACAGCACCCCCTCGGATTTGAAGTCTAGAGACCCCCTCCAGCTCTAAACTGGATTACAAAGCCTCAGCTACCATCAGCTTCTCGGCCGTTTATGTCTAGAGTCCATCAGATGCTTCTAGAACCTCACAGGAAGTCACTCAATACCCATTGTGGTAACGAAGGCCCATTTGCTCTTGCTGGCACATAAATGCCGCCATGTTGAACAACTCCTCTTCATGGAGATCATCATTGGCTAGAGATTGCAGCAAAAAATGGCTGTCATCATCATAGTGTATTATTTAAAATGGGGCAGTCTAACAATCCACAATTCTATTGTTATTGATATAGAGTTGATATGTCTTATATGGTTTAAAGGGGAATTCTACAATTTGAAAGTTCACGGGCGGGACTCGAATATTTGGATCTAGAGTCCATCTCCCATGCCCATTGAATTCCTGTCCAACCTAATTAGTTCCGGTCCATCTTTCTGGCAGCAGGTTTCCTCTTGTGGTTAGTAAGGCTGTATTTGCTATGCGAAGATGGATACCGTATCTGGACATGGCTAGTAGAGTGACCTATTGAAGCTGTGATTGGTGTGCCCTGCAAAGGTGGGCCACAGATACCAAACATCCGAATCGAACCTCCTTTACTCTGCTGTTCTCCACCCCGCAATATGCTTCCTTCGAAAAGTTATGATATTTCTGTGAACAACCCCGAGAATTCATGACCGAGAAGGAGAGATCGCACTACGATACCTCACATAGATGAGGACCTCTGGTCCCAGCTACCATCATGAACTCATCAGAACTTTGGAAACCAGATGTACATCTGGCAACAGTCTCTACCATCCATCCCATGCTTATGGCCCCCCAGGCCCTTGCTGACTGGACTGGCCAGGGCGCGCCCGCGTGGACTGGCTACACTATCCTGGCCATCCCTCCCAAGCCACTTGCCTCAGAAATAGGGTCACACATCCCCGATCACCATCGTCACCGGTTCCTCTGCAGTCCCTGCTGCACCATCCACCTGATCTATAGCCACTGACCCCAAGTTCGCCGGCGGGACCATGCCCTCGAGCACTGTAGGCCACAACCATCCAGCTCGCATCCACTATAACCACCACCACCAGTTATGGCTGGATGCATCCTGGCCTTCTAATAAGCCTGCACCCACCATCCCTGTCAGCAACCCCGGTATCTCCCTCCCATAATGCTCAGAGAATCGAAGGACTGGAATACCGGAGGCTCGTGGCTATATAGAGGCACCAGGAAAGTGAAAGGCCGAGCACATGCGGGACGCGGGTCCCGACGGCCGCAAAAGACAGAAGGCTAGCGTGGCTCTCCGCGGGGGGGCAGGTCTACGTCTGCGGGCATAGTCCAAAAACATCCTCATTATCGAGGGGGGATCAGAGTCGCCGTCATGCCCGATAGGCATCAGGAGAGTACCCAAAGCTCCACCCTAACCCATTCGGGAAGGACTGAGTATGTATAGCGGCACATCGGGGACAAGCATCTGCGATCAAGGTTCTGAAAACGGCCAGGTTTCCTCCGCCAGTGCAGAGACCAAGACACGGGACGGGAAAGCAAGCAACACTCGCCAGCGAGCCCTTGCCTTTGCCTGACAAGTAACACCACCACTGCATAGTCGTCCACACAAGTATGGGCGGGCGGTTGAGAAGGGCCGTGGGACAGGGAGGTGAGTTCGGGGGACTAAGGGGACAAGGAGCAGTAGGCTGACCATCGGTTGTGCTGCTCACAGTCCCTATTTATCATCCCTCCGAGTCAATACCAAACAGACGTGCAGTGCAACGTTTGTCATGGTCTGTTCCTAATTAGTCCATCTTCTGTTTCAGGGACTCTGTGTAGATAGACTGCTCATCGCACCGACATCCGTTATCTTAGCGCGTCGATCCTTGATGGAGGGCGAGATTGGGAAGAGCACTGTGCAGGCGCATTTTGGAAGAGGGAACGTGATCCGTTATGTAAGCGAGTAAAGTTCCGTTAATCGATCAAGCTTGACACATCGCGACGCATCAATGTGCATAGGTTTTGCGGCTACAAGAAACCTCAAAGTAACCAGAATGCGCAGACTGGACTGTTAAGTGCATGGGAGAGACATGCCAACCGACTGGTCTCCGTCTAGGCGCGAAGTGGATAGCGAGATAGATGAAAGACGAAACCCACTCGAACACGAGGAGCCATTGAGTCCTGTGAGCCTTTCATAACGCCCAAAGCTTTCAATCAATCCGAGTCAGATACACAAGAGGACAACGAGACGTAATGTGATTGTGATGCTACTAGACGAAGCTTACACAACTGGCACACGGTCGGTGCGCGGCTCCTGTGGAATCTCCTCTCTCAAGTCTTTATCCCTCGTCCCCTGTCTTCTCATCCCCTGCCTCATCCTTTGTCCTACACACCCACTGACTGGTCATCAGTGATGACCCATTGATGCCGAGGAGGTGCTTGGTTCCGCTTGTGCCCTATCAGAAAATTTATGTGCTATAGGATTTGAGTTCACCTCTGTGACCCGTCGCTGGAGTCGATGGCTGTGCTCGTAGGCTCCATCCTGGTAGTAGTCGCCGTCGGGAGGTTGTGATGGCCCTCGACCGCTGTGCCTCGCGCTTCCCCTGCACCTATTCAATGTGATATGAACCACCGAGTGATTGCAAGATAGTTCCTTGTTGAGAGAACAGA
Organism: Albatrellus ellisii; assembly: GCA_003314395.1. Classification (NCBI taxonomy): domain Eukaryota; kingdom Fungi; phylum Basidiomycota; class Agaricomycetes; order Russulales; family Albatrellaceae; genus Albatrellus; species Albatrellus ellisii. Next base: position 10,554 of record QLPN01008214.1, read on the forward strand.
AACACCTGGAGCGTGAAGATCCAACGTTGTCTTCAAAGGAACTAGTGCCCACTTTCCCAGCTTGGCTTTGCACATCGCCAGATTCGTCAGCCTCATCAACCAGTCATCTCCTAAATAAATGTCTGCGGCTCCCGCGCCCTTCGACAAATCGCCTTGCAGCCACTGTTTCTTCAGATAACCCAGGTATCGGAGGGACACGTGACTCGACGGTAGCGTGTCGACACGACGCGTCTGTTTGTTGCCATTTGCAGGGTGTCGTTTCGTGACCGCGACTCACTGCAAGTGCTGAACTACGGTTCGGTCCAAATTGCCATTGGCTTTCACGTCAGGAGAGTGTATATCACCTTACATTACCGACAGGCTTTTGCGTGAAGGAGTATCTACTACCATATCATGCCTGGTGCGTGCACTCAATGGGTTAGGTTATCTTTCTTGTTCCCACTGGACAATACGCAGGTTCCGGAAATCTCGTTGCTGAGGGCGGCAAACCTGGAACAGGAACCATGCAAAAAGCTCTCAACGGCCCGAAAAACAACGGCCATCCCGGCGATAGGTACGTACTCCTACAGCGCAAGCTCGACGATCTAGAACGACTGCATGCTGAAGGGAAGAAATCGGTGAGCGGCACTATTCAGCCTTCTTTTCTGCGGCTCCTGAGCACGCCCCTTGAAGTGGCACGCAGAGACAGAGCGCCTCAAAAGCGAGTTGCAGCGTTCTCAGAAGACGAACGTGGAGCAAAGCGATCGGCTGGAAAAGTTCAAGAAGCAGAATGACGCGCTGGATCATCGACTGCAGGAGCTGAAGACGACCAGCGCGCTAGACTACACAGAACTCAAGGACGCGCGTGCAAAGCTGCGCATAGCCGAGCAAGAGCGGGTGCAATTGTCAGGAAAGCAGGCCGAGGCGGGCGATGCGAAGCGCGCGTTGCGCAGCTTGGAGGCGCGCAGGCGCGACGAGCAACGCGAGTGGGAGCGAAAGACGGTGGAGCTGGAGAAAGTGGTCGCGGGAGAAAGGAAGCTGCGGGAGACGGCAGAGGCGAAGCTGAACGACGTCAAGAGGAAGGGAGAAGGAGAGGCTGTGGAGGCACGCGCAAATGCTCAGCAGCTCGAGAGGAGGGTGACGGAGGCGAAGGCACAGGCGGGGGAGGCGAGGGCGTCTGTGGAGACAGTACAAGCGGAGGCGGCGGATAGGGAGGCTGAACTGTTGGCCCAGCTTGAGAACATACGGGTGCTTCTTGGACGAGTGGCCGAGGAATATGGGCGACTTGCATCTACGACTGTATCAACGGCGACGCATGCGCAACTGAAGGAAGAACACCTTTCTCTTCAGCTGCACACTTTCCGGCTCGAGCGGAAGCTCGCGAATTCCGAGGGCCAAGTAGTCGAGCTCGCGAGTTTGATGCGTCAGACGAAGGACGACAATGATTTGCTCCACACCCATTTACAGGACAAGGACGAGGAATTAACGTTTTACTCGACTGCCTGGAGGGAGCTGGCTAACACGACAAATCCCCCTGCGCCTTTCGAAGACGCTCTCTCCAATGCTGCCGCATCCGCACAGGCCAAGTTCTACCTGTTTGAATGCTCTATTCGAGAAGCCATCAGCTCTTATGACCGCTCATGTGTCGACCTATACCGTTATCTGAGCCGGGACCGTCTTTTGTCGTTCAAGGAGTTAACGCAGGGTATGGAGGCAGAACGGACGAAAACGCAGCATCATATCGCCGAGGCCGATGCCTTGAGAGCCTCACGAGATGCTCTCAAGACCGATCTGCAAGCCTTGCGTGCAGAGTGTGAAGTAGCACAGCGACAGACTGCCGAGATAACCGCCTCGCTGGATGCATCGAAGGCCAGTGAATCATTGCTGATGAAGCAATTGAAGACCTCCGAGAACAAAGCGAGGCAAGACCTCGTCGCGCACGAAGAGGCTCTCAAGAAAGAGAAAGAAACGTCACAACGACTGGCGTCCACCACCCAGAAATACAAGGCCGCAGAGGTGGCTCTCCGTGCCGACATTGATCAGTACGTGTTTCCACATTTGCTCTTTGAGCGTCGTCTCTTGATCTCTGCTCCATTTTCAGGCTGACAGGACATCTCGCCGAGGCCGAGCGCTACCAGGAGGCATACTACAATCTTGTTGAACAAGTCGAGGCTCTAGCAGCGAGAAAAGAGCTTGCCGAAGACGAGGCGGAGCGGTTGAGCAAGTTCAACGCGGAGATCCTGGGGCACACAAATCCTGCCCAGCGCATCATGTATTTAGACCGCATTCGCAGAGAGCTCGCGGAAACAAAACAGGTGCTGGTCTACACCGTCTATTCCCATGGCTCTTGATATTGACGTCATGTCGTCCTGTTAGACCTTGCTGGTGATGACCCGGGACCGCGACAATGCCATCGCATATGTCGAAGACCTCCAGCACGAGCTGAACCTGTACAAATCTGCCGCCGTGCCCCAAGATTCGAAGCTCCGGACAAACATTACGCGCGTCGGGCGCGTACCACTAGCAGCCCATAGCACAAATACACAGCCAATGACTAAAGTTGCTGTCTCCAGTGCGGCGAGGCCAGACATGTTCCCCATCAGCGAGCTGCACGACATGACGCTTGACGAAATCATATAGGAGCGCATTTATGAAAGTGTATACCATCTTTTATGCTTCATGTTCTGCACTATCCAGATCACATCATCGCGACACTCTAATATACCCGTATTTCTATTAAAGTGCACAATGGTTTCGTCTGTTTCTCAGGCCTTGATCTCGATAATGAGTGCCTGAGTCAGTCACGGCGGATCTGATGGATGTGATGGCCAAATTTGGTGTTCGCTTCGACATGTTTCCCAAAGTTCATGTCATTCTTGAATAGCCGCCCACAGCATGCATACACGGGATGCTGCGCGAGGCTCAGATGGTGCTGCAGGTCCCGCAACGAGTTGACCGGGATGTTACAGTACCCGCACATCAGAGTCCGCACCATGGAGGTGGTGAAACCGTGATGAGTGCAGAGAATAGCTAGGTGACGACATTCGCTCAGTTTCGAGAGACAGCTTGTGAATTAAATGCTGTACCTGGGTTGGTGAGCCAGTCGAATTGGGCCACGTTGACGGCTCTCGCGGGTGCAGGATGGTACGGAGGTGGGGGCGCTGCGGGTTCATCGTTGAGGACCCCAGCACGATGATATACTTGGTCTTCAATGGGAGGGACCAGTGCCAAGGCTCGCACCTGGCCGCGTGCTCGCGCCGGTGCAGGTACTTGCATTGTCTGAAGGCGCTGGCGCTGGCGTTCGCGCTCTTCGAGTAACATGTCTTCGTCCCACAATATGCAGGCGGGGTCGCTTGTACACTTTCCTAGTCGTTTATCCCAGCTAGCTGTACACAAACGCCATGTTAAAACCGTAGTCATGGAACTATTCAAGAGGTTGGCACCAGAAAGACGTACAACCACACTTGAAACAGAATTCAGCCTTGCATCTGCACGTAACGTGGTTGCAGCCCATCGACAACTCGACAATAAACTGCATGGCCAGGTGTCGTTAGAAAAGCAAGAAAATACCTGAGTTATAGTAACAGCTCACCGCGCAATTCGGGCAACGACGCCAATTTTCAGCCTAAACAAAGTAAACCAACAAAACCCGGAGCCACCAGCTGGATCGAGCGTTTACCTTTGCTACCTGAATCGCGAGTAAATCGTCGGGAGACCTATCCTCTGCAGGGAGATCCTGTAATAGCAAACATATGATGAAAAGAATACTACTAAGATCCGTTGAGTATACCTGGTACTCCTCGCAAGTCATATCTCCATCCAATGTGAGGCGACGATTCAGAAATTGTAAACAAGAACTTACCGTCATGCCAGATTGATCGACAAGGGACGCAAAGAAGATTGTTGCACGCCGGGCACTCTGCCCGGGCCTCAATCACGTCGTCATCCACCTGCATGCGAACCGAGCACCTTGGGTTTGGACAGTAATACCGAGGAATGGAATCAAGTAGCTTATGGTGATTCTGGTAGAGCACGGACAGTTAAATATTACTTTGCGGTTAGAAATGAAGCTGAACTAACCCATAATAATATACCCTTCTCACCGAGTACACGTTCCGCTGTGCTATACTGAATGCCCTCAGGCCACTCGTTCTGGAGACACTCAGGACAATATATAGGGAACACGGCGATGTCGGTGTTCCCTCCGCCGTCACCGTTCGGGTCTAACTTGTTGTGTATGTAAGTTCCAAGGCACGAGATACAATAGCCGTGGCCTTGTGGGCATGGGAGTTGCAGCCCGAACTGAAGACGGTTGGACGATGTCGCAGACTTCGAAGCTGCAACAGGCGAGTGCGTCAGCTGGAATGGTTCAAGGCAGATACCGCAAGTGTGATAGGGCGAAGGAACGTGAGCTTGATTCTCTTCCACGGAACTACACGTCAGCAAGTAAGGAAACACCCCCACAGTACTATACAACTAACCCAGTGGGCTTGTGACAGACACAAACCCGACCTGAACCGCCTTGCCCTTCCCAATATCTGGTCCATCCAAGGAACATTTCCCTTTACCCTTCGTGTTTAGGTCGGAAGACTGTTTGCACATTTCTCCTATGAATCAGAAAAGCTTCTCGTACGTCTGTGATGACCTACAATAATCCCATCCATCATATCTTGGCCTAACACCCTGTATGGCAATTTAGCGACCACTGATTCAAGAGCAAAAGCAGCGTACTGTTCAGCGTCTTGCATGGAAGGGTGGTCCACATTTTGTCCCTCGTCAATGGCATCTTGTATTTTTCTCGCGAATTCGGCATCCAAAAGCGCCTTTTTCTCCGTCGCGGCTAGCTGTTGGGCGTAATGCTTGCTTTCCATAAAGCTAGCGTCAATCTCGAGTTGCATTTTCGCCGCATATGCTGCATCACCAGCCATGCGCGAGTCCTGAGCCATAATCTGAAGGGCAAGCTCGTAGTCTTTATCGGTGTCGATTGCCACAAGATCCTCTAGAAAAGAACCACTGCGCTGTTTTCCCTTGGACGTGGAAATGCCAGGCTTGGAAAGGTGGTGTAGAGCCATGTCAGACATTTGTAGATATTCTGCAAGGTGCTTGGAGGAGATGTCTCCGAGCTCGTCCTCCAATAACTTTGCTATGAGCAATTGAGATTGAAAGTCCATGTCTCCAGACATTTTAGTCGCTTTTCCAAAGCTCGGAAAGAGATGTTAAAGAAGTCCGAAGAGTGTCAGACCAACCGCTGACTTACAGCAACGGGGGGCGGATCGCTTGCGGCAAAGGCTGATTAAAGCATGCAAGTCCAAATCTGCGTACGTAACGAGCACGAGCACGAGCGCAGGACGAATTCTAAATAAGTCTTCATCGTGATTGCTCAGCAGCTCAATCGTGCCTGGACACAGAGCCCTCCTTGCGGCAGTGGGGCCACCAGGAAGACGCTGCCTAAACTGCTCGGGAGCTGGACCGGCAGCGCGAAGAAAAGGGTCTCCAGGACGAAGCCGACCGGGGAATGAGACTTTCGATGCTAATGTATTGATGGGAGATCATGTCGACCTTCGTCCCGCTGTCCATGCTCTCCACAAGCTGCATATGCTGAATCCTAGTATTTGTATTTGACACAGAAACGGTGTCGCGACGACTCAGCGGCCAAGCACTCGCGTAACCCTTGCCTTCTCGAATACGTCTGCACAACGGGACGCCTTCGTTGTTGCATTGGTGCATCCTACACCAGTAGCTGAACATATAGGTTTCGTCGCTGTTCTCTCCTTCGATGCGCAGACCGCTGCACACCTCGAGGCGCCGACGGGCGAGTATTACATACAGCCACATCTCGTCATCGCCATACATGCGGCGCAAGACTCAAGAGATCAGAGACGGAGTAGTTCGAAATGCAAAGGCCACATCCGCTTTCTATGTAGGATGGGTCCGTGGCTTCGGTCCGGGCTCCTTGCGAGTGGTTGGGCTTGGGGCATTACATTGACGGTAGCATCATGAGCATGGTGATACTGTAGAAAGGTCCCTCTTATACAGTCCTGAAAAACATCCCGACCAGGCGGCCGCCACTGATCACAAGGGAGGTGGCTGCTCGACAATTGAGCCTGAGCGGGCCCGCGCAAAGTTTCTTCCAGCCGCAACAGTACGGAAAACAGGGCATAACATAGAACCTGAAAGCAATGCTGCGTTTTAATTGTATTGGTGTGGACTGGACACTAGGCTTCAATGTGAGATTACGAACTCACAGGAGACATGCATTGGGGTCGCTTTTGCTGCAGTTGCGCCTACTGGGACTCGCATACTAAGCGTCCATATGGAAGCCTCTTCCACAAAGCTGGGCCATAGATACCATACGTCTGCATCAAACCCCTCTACTCTACTGCTAACCACTCCGCAGTATTTCCATTAAGAGACCGCTGGTCTCATGTGGAGACATGGGGAGAGTAAAAGGCAGAGCAGCTGCAAGGTACGAATCCAGACGGTGGCCATGGCCCAAAGAGGGAGAGGGCCTGTATCCACAACAACTGCAGGGCCAGGTCTGCATCTGCTGAAGAACAGACTGCAGGAATGATGATCCCAACAACCAACCTCGACATCCGACACCTACGAGTATATTGGCGTTGCTTGATGGGCATCAGGAGAGTGCTCGGAGCTTGGAGCCTCACGCCGCGCAGACACATTCCGACGCCCTGCTCCAGAAGAACCCGACCAAGAAGGGCTCGGTATGCTTGCATGGGTTCACTTCTGCAAGGAAGGCAGACGTCTGGCGGGATGTAGAAGAACAAGCATCTATTACCAATGATTCAGTCGAAAGAAGATCCTGACAATGTACAATGACTCCAAGCAACACCAGAGGCACCTGCCAGCAAGCACTTGCCTAAGTGACAGGATCGTCCACCCAAGTATGGGGGAGGGAAGTATGGGCAGTTGGCAAGGGCCGTAGGACAGGGAGGTGAGCTCGGCAGTGGCGGTCTGAGAGGGCAAAGAGCAGCATGCTGACCATTATTTATGCCACTCAGTCCCTTTTTATCCGACTCTTACCCCCGGGTCACCATCGCAGCTGAGCGTGGTCAGTTGACGTCTCGTATGTTCCCACCTGGCCATGTTCTGTTCGGAACCCGTATCAATAATCGGCTCACCGCAATATATCAATATTCGTTATTTTGGTGCATCGGTCTTTGATGGAGAGCGAGATTGGCAGGAGCACTGTGTAAGGACGCATCGATGGAAGTCATTTCGGAAGAGGGGTCAATTACCCATGATGTGTGGTCGCAATTTAGAAGACCAGCTGATATCCTTTATGTAAGGGGAATTGAGCGGTTTTCCCGCAGCCTTGGCTCCCAGTGACGGTGGAAGTCCGAATCCTGCACATAGCCTCAACATCCCGAACGGACACTACAACTCGTTGGAAACGGACCATCCCAGGGCGAAGAACTAGAAGAGAATCTGGAAAGTGGAAGGGGCTACCATGTGGAGGATCTAGTCGTTTGCGTCGATGATATCACTGACCAAAGGAACACTTTATCCAGGACGTTGTTCAAACACGAGTTCGGTATTTATGCAATCCTCTCCCAGGTACTTATGGTGTGCTAGATGGCATCATTGTCATAAAACATTGAGGGATTGAATATATTATGAGGGGAAATTACATACATTGAAGGTGATCGCGTGTGGCATGTCAATAATAGGTTACCAAACATGGCGAGGACCTCGTTCGCTTCATTCCCTCGAACGTGGGTAACTCGTGGATAATGTGGTTGGCTGTCCCTTCGATAATATACGTAGCAACGAGGAACAGCAGAGAGGATAGATGTGAGTTCCGAAAGAGAAAAGCAAGCAGCTGTAAGTTGAGTGAGACCCGCAAAGACAAAGACGTATTTCGTGAGAGGCTCATAGCCCATGAGCTTTACTACTTGCAAGAAAAAGGGAAGCAGGTCTATGCTCTAGCGCGATAGGGCAGATAAAGCCAGTCAGAGCAGAGACTTCCGATTTGAATCGACTACATCTCTATGAAGTAACATAAAGGCAGATGGTTGCGAGCGTACCTCATGATGAGCCTAATTATATATGATAGCCTTCCTGCGCGATCAGTAGGATTCTTCCATCATGACCGATAAAAAGCCTGAGGAGTAACATTGTCTAGGTCGACAATGACTGTCCTCCTGGTTTGTCTTCTGAAAATGATTCTGCACCGCCAAAATGGCTAAAAGGCTGTTCAAGAGTTTGATGACTGAGCAGCTGATATGGTGGCAGTAAGGCAGCATCTCGAATGCGCAGATAGGGATGACCATTGAATGATACAAGGTATAAGTGGTTGTGTCGAGTCTCTGAGGACCAGAAGGAAACGCTGTAAGCGACTATAATGCCAACTATAATACTGCCAGTGGCCCTGATCGTTGCCCACCGTGACTGGCATCGAGCGCTATGCAACCCATTTCAAAGTTTATGAACTTGGACTCCCGCTGTCTGTTCGTCTGTGCGCTCTCCCACCCCACTGCCCTTTTCCCCTTTGTTTGCGGGTACGACACTTTGGAATGTTCACTCTATCCATGTTTTCTGGGAAGACCACAGCCCCTTCAGCTCTGAGTTCCCTTCGCCAACTTCAACAAGCTCCCATCTGGCAAGGTGCAAGAAGAAGACTGCCTTATTGGCAGACACCTTCCCGACTGTATGTTTGGTTTTCTACATATTTCTCCAAGTGCGTCATCACTTTGACGGTGTTCGTGTTCAACTAGTTCTAGTTCAATCCCGACCATGACAACTCCAGCTAGCGAACCACACGAGGAGTTTCAGTATCTCAATCTCATCAGAAACGTGCTGGACAATGGAGAGACACGTCCAGATCGCACGGGAACTGGTACTATCTCTCTCTTTGCACCGCCCTCTTTCCGCTTTTCCCTTGCGAACTCTACCCTTCCTCTCCTTACGACCAAACGCACCTTTCTACGCGGAATCATAGAAGAACTTCTATGGTTTGTGAAAGGATCCACGGACTCTACGCTCCTCTCCCGTAACGGCGTCAAGATTTGGGATGGTAATGGCTCAAGGGAATTTTTAGAGAAACGTGGGCTGGGTCATCGACGTGAGGGAGATCTAGGTCCTGTATACGGCTTCCAGTGGAGACATTTTGGGGCACAATACGTCGACTGTGACAAAGACTATGCCGGAGAAGGGATTGATCAGTTAAAAGAGGTCATTCGCAAGATACGAGACAATCCTACGGATAGGCGCATCATTTTGAGTGCCTGGAATCCTAAAGGTTGCCATTCCCTGCTTCTGCATGTAAATCCCCAGGCATCTGATACCTTCATTATGTAGACATCCCGCAGATGGCTTTACCGCCGTGCCATATGATGTGCCAATTTTACGTGCACCTCCCGTCTAGCACCGAGCGTGCCTCACGGCCCCGTTTGTCATGCTTGCTGTACCAGCGTTCTGCTGACTTAGGACTGGGGATCCCATTCAACATTGCTTCATATGCACTTCTGACACATATGATTGCACGCGTTACTGAAACCATACCCCACGAGCTCGTCATCCAGCTTGGCGACGCTCACGTGTACCAGGATCACGTCGACGCACTCGAAAAACAGCTGCAACGGGAGCCAAAAGCCTTTCCCAAGCTCCGGTGGAATAGAGACGTTCACGACATCGAGGAGTTCATTTATGACGATTTTATCGTCGAGGGATATAACCCGCATCCGCTAATCCAGATGAAGATGAGCGTTTGAACGATGATATGACGCGGTGTTGTATACCAGATTCGTGTATATGCACTTTTACCATGCAATGTTCTTTCATTCACAGCCAGAACAAAGAAGTTGAAAATACTCTTCGGGTAATGGTTTTATCCCACACCGAAGACATGTTTGACTGGGACGTCCAGGAGAGTAATCCGGGGCAAGGTAGCGGCGTGCCGAGCACCACTATGAGTAGTTTAACTACAATATGATTGTAACGACGGATGAAGCACGGGGATTTTAACGAGGCATGAGAACACACCAAAAAGGGCAACAATAACTAGCATTCCAGCCCAATCTCATACGCTTCCTTCGGAATCGTAATGATTATGGGGGTGGTCATGACAGGACCAGATGTCATCTGCAACAAACCCCACGGTCTTTTCACATGAACTTCAGTTCAAGCCTTGTGCCATATTCTGCAACCATTTGCTATACACAATCTCGTCGCCTGCAAGTTGCAGAACATCTTCTACGTGATATTTTTTGTCATGTTCTTGATTATTGTCCCACAGCGGCGCACCGCACATCGTGCGAACACTGATATTTCAACTATTTTCCAGTCTGTCTCTGCATCAGTTATGTATTCACCATAACTGTTGTTCCACTTGCCGGATTTTGATGTCGAATGCTACAGCGTTATTGTCATGAAAGCTGCAGAAGCTCGAACAGACGTATTAGAACAATGGCCAAAGCTAATTACCTCGCCTCAAAGTCAAGACGACAGTGACAAAAAGCTCATGTCACTCAAGTCATTGTCAACCCTGAGCATGTCCACTTGTGCCCATTGCATTGCTCTTTGTTCTCAGGTGCGCAGATTGTTCCTGCTACGCGTATCAAACATTCATCTTGTGACAATTATTCTTCATCTACATGATCCTCCCTGCCGTTTGGCGATGGAACCATTGCCATCGACCTATCAGTCGTCCTTGAGGACCCGGGTCATACTCGTCGTTATATTGTCCTTACGACTCATCCCTATAACACACAATAAAGCCTCTAGCGGTGTGGCGCAGATTCCACTACCTTTGTCATGTTATATAACTTACTCGCATTAGTGGGGTGTACGTACCTTCCAATAGTTCCATCTCTATACCTATACGTCGACTTAGGCATCCTCTACTAGTAGTACTGTACCTCTTGATTTTGCGACAACAAAAACGGCGTGCACGACATGCCAATCATACATCAGTGGCGAGTACTGGTCGGTGCCGGCCCTACATGTTACGCAACGGTAATAGTGGGGTGAAACTACGGCTCAGAACATGAAGGCAAGATATGAAATGTGCAGGCCATGTGTGAGGGAACTAAGATGATAGATGTTATTTCATGTGACCAGAGTCTGTAAATGTGTCACAGTAACTAGCTTAAAGTGTAAGACGTCACTCAACAAAATGACTGTTACTAAAAATAGGATAGTGACAGACAGAAAACGCCACGTTAGCGCTAGAGACTTTTCGTAGCAGGGATAATAGTACGTGGCAAGGATGATAGTGCGTGCAACGACGACCATCACAATAGCGTTCCAACACGATACTGTAGCATGCGAATGTAGCTTTAGCCTATTATGATTCATCTCAATACAGTGTAGTTGCTACTTGGATGAATATGTGATGGTGACTAGTCTTGCACCCCATCCTTCCTTTGCCTTCACCTTCATTCTGTCGAAATATCTCCCTACTTCCTTGTCCTTCCCATTTTGGCTACTACTCAGACACATGTACAGCCACTATGACCATTGGTCCATGTGCACTTCACACATGTATGGTGCTTTGCACAAGAATCTAAGTGATCTACCACACTCAAATCTCTCATACATGTTCAGGCTTTGTCACATTCATGTCAGGTGTGCATCATCAGCAAGAGCTTTCTGATATCATCCAAAACATCTCCTTTTTTCTTCTGGCTTCATCAATGACACATTTGGGGTCCCAGTGGCATGCAAGTATTGTATTGAGGAGTGATTCTATCCTTTGGATATTTTCTCCCTTTCTCCCTTCCTTTGTCTTGTTTGATGTTTAGCCAAATACATTCATGATTTACAGGGATGCTTTCCTCTACCTGACCAGCATATCATGTATGGCATTAGCACTGTGTTGCAGGGTTTCCCATGCTGGTGCTTGATTATGCTCAATATGACAGCTGTTGTGGAGGCTGTAGTACAACTACAATAGGACCTCTTGTTATGTTGAGCAGAACTATGTTGTTGATATTGCCCAAGTGCAGCTAGTATGAGACCGGAGTCTGCATATATCCCTAAAGGCGGGAGACTGGGCGCACTCAACTAAAGATCACTCAATAGAAGAGGAAATCCAGCCATAACTAGCTGGGGTATATTCAGCTATACTAAAGAGACCTATATACTCTAAGTAATGGTGCATGGACCAGGTGCAGTACTACAGGGCAGGCTCTACAGTACAATACCGCAGTAAGCTAAGGAACATGCCAAAGGCACATGCTATGACCTCATGGTCTAGGCTTAGCCAGAGTATCCTAGACTGGCATGGCAGTAAGTGTAATAAGATAAGATAAGA